>JARBWK010000009.1:24466838-24584049 GCA_030556195.1 Anolis apletophallus | reverse complement strand
CATTTCCTTGGATTATTGATTGAACTCTCATTGCATTGATATATCTTCTATTGATTTATTGATTGCTGTTTTCTTCAATAAAAGACTATTTTCTCCAGCTGAAGTTGTATGTTTGGATTCTAAGGGCTCAGGTTTTACGCTGGTGTGCGACATAGGCTGAATTAAAATCTGGAAACACTTCACCATTCCACTAAATCTGAAACCACTAGCTGCTACTGTTGGTGCCCCAAACAAGCCCTGGTTGTGAGAATCACATGCAAATATTTTTCACTTTGAATTCATTTGGCAATCTTCCCCTGCTATCTCAAAACCTTTATCAAGTGAGCTCCCTCTTCCTGATAAACTAGCCACTCATCTGTAGGGTATCCATGTACAGGCCTGTATTTAATTGAATGATACATTTAATAATCTCAATGTATTTAGCCCCATGTTGGAATAGTGATGCTGCTGTCTTTAAACCCAATACATTACTGATACATTTAACTGGGAGTCTTGCAGCAAAGGGGCAACGTTCTCAGCTAAGCTGATAAAGTTTATATTTACCGCATGATATACTAATACCGTCTTAAAATGCAAATGCTCAGCACATCTGGCGCTGTTCTGACGAAGGGATGTGGATTATTCATTATAATTACAAAATGCTTGCTTACTGTCTGGAATAATAGGAAAAGCTAGAATTATGTACTCGAAAGCTACCCCCGAGGAGAGGCTGTACAGCTGAGAAACTGTTGTTGTAATGGAGAAATGTTGAAAGAATAGGCATCCAGAGGAGATACAGCAGCTGATACAAATTGCTGTTTGACTCCGGGGCGAAGAGCAGAAGATAAGGAACTGAACGGAGGGGAAACCTCAAGCTATCTTCTGCAGTAATTGTAAATTGAAAAATCTGCTTGTAGATTAGACCTTGTACACAAAGACCCTGTAAACTGCAGCCTTGCAGATTAATGCCAGCCAGCCAACGTGATGCCTGCTTGATATTTTGTTAAACGGTGTGGACCTCTGTATCACACGGCAGGTGGCACTCAGTGCAAAAGATGTGAGACTCTGATTGGGAAGGTAACGTAATGTCCCTGCTCACAAGGAAACACTCTATCCTTAATATCAATTTAGCAGCTAAGGGTGATCCTTCAGTGTGACGCTAATGATTGGAGGATGTTTCTCTAATGGTTGTAGATTGGCAAAAGGAACTGCTATGTGCTCTTAGAGATACACCCACTCAGCAGTGGTGAGGTTTAAGATGAAGGTTGTGTTGTGAAAAATATAGTCTTGTGCTTTACTGAGCTTTAACGTTGCTTTAAAACAGAGCTTGGAAGTAACGTATTTTGTTGGGGGTGGGGATACAATAGTGAGAGTCAGCATTTTTTCCCCCAAAGTAATGCAAAAATAGGTCAATAATATTTACTCATGCAGTGAAACTGGTTCCTTTCAAACTGCTTCCAAGCTGCATTATATGTGCCCTAATCATGGAAGCATGATTGCAGTGCTGGCAAATGCCTCCGGCATTTCCATGGGACATCTGGTGAAATACAGTATACAGTATGCAAGATAGAAATCCACATATTCATCACCAGAAGTGAGCAACAACTTGAATTAAACCATTGTCTGTCCCAAAGCCATGCAGAGCTGAGATCTCATCCCATCCTGATGTCTATCCTGATGTTTGACACGGTCGACCACAATCTATTGATCCACCGCCTGGCCGTGGCTGGAGTGAGGGGACAGCCCTTAAATGGCTGACCTCCTTCCTCCACCAGCGGTCTCAGCGTGTGAGGAGGGTGAGGGTGGTCTCCGAGGGCTCCCCACTACTCTGTGGGGTCCCCCAGAGCCATTCTCTCCCCTCTGTTATTTAACATCTACATGCAGCCGCTTGCTCAGCTGGTGCGGAGTTATGGGCTGGAGTGTCACCAGTACGCTGACGACACCCAGCTCATTCTGAGGATGGAGGGCAGGCAGGGTTCTGTCCACGATAATTTCCAACACTGCCTCGAAGCCGTTACTGGATGGCTGCGAGCCAGTAGGTTGAGGGTGAATCCGGCGAAGACGGAGATCTTGTGGCTGGGTCGCCCGGGTGATGTTAATGTCCAGCTTCCGAGCCTGGACGGTGCGGTGTTATGCTCATCGCCTTCCGTAAGAGCCTGGGGTCCATTTGGACTCCCAGCTGACCATGGAGGCCCAGGACTCTGCGGTCAGCAAGATCACTTTATTCATCTGCGACAGGCAAGGAGGCTGGCCCCCTATCTCTCCCGGAACGATCTGGCCACGGTGATCGACGCCACAGTCATCTCAAGGCTGGATTACTGCAGCGTGCTCTCGTTGGCCTTCCTCTGTCGGTGACCGGAAGCTCAGGCTAGTGCAGAACACTGCCGCCCGGCTCCTGTCTGGCACGCCAGCTGGCACCCACATAACACCTGTTTTGCAGGATCTGCACTGGCTGCCAATTGAGCACGGATCACCTTCAAAGTGTTGGTCCTCACCTTTAAGGCCTTGCACGGCCTGGGGCCAGCGTATTTGAGGACCGTCTCACCCCATATTGCCCTCCGAGATCACCGGTCTGAGGACTCCAATCTCCTGGAGATACCTTCAGCTAAACTCGCAAGGCTGACTGCTACCCGCCGGAGGGCGTTCTCTGTCATAGCTCCTACGCTGTGGAACGCCCTCCCGGCCGGAACTCAGGCTATGAAGGACTTGCTCCCGTTTAGACGGGCCTGTAAAACATACCTGTTTAAGCAGGCCTTTGGTGAGTAAGTCCTGCCCATGCCCCGCCATCTATTCGTTCTTCTGAGGATGATGTGCTGTTCATTGTTTTAACTGTGTTATTAATTACTGTACTGCTGTTGTTTTTAATTGTTTTTAACTGCTTATTGCCTGTATTTTACTGTGCCCTTCGGCTCCTGTAAGCCGCCGCGAGCCTCAGGGAGTCGGCGGCATAGAAGCCCGAATAATAAATAAATAAATAAATAATAAATATCTGTTGAGCCCTATGTCCGCAGGCCAGTAAGTATACAAACTCTGATAGGAAATGGATCATTAAATGATCTTTCAATTCTGTAAAGGTCTATGAGCAGAGGTTTCAGCTATTCAGATGTCCATGAATACCATATATACTCGAGTATTAGCTGACCCGAATATTTATTTATTTATTTTATTTATTTATTATTTGGACTTGTACGCCGCCACTCCCCGAGGGCTCGGAGCAGCTCACAGTCATATAAAAGCATACAGAGGTAAAAGCAACAAGTTATAACTAAGCTACTAAAAGGGGTTATCCAGCTTAGTAGACAAAGGCTAGCCGGAAGAGATGGGTCTTGCAGGCCTTGCGGAAAGATAGTAGGTCCTGCAAGGCCCGCACTTCACTTGGGAGAGTGTTCAAGATTGATGGCGCTATCACGGAGAAGGCTCTGCGCCGTATTGATGTAAGACGAATAGCTTTGAAGCTCGGCACTTCAAGGAGATTCAATTGTTCGGAGCAGAGTGACCTCTGGGGTTGATAGGGGACCTAAGCCAAGGACCTAATTTTACCACACAAAAAAACAGGAAACCTTATTGATTCGAGTATAAGCCGAGGGTGGGAAATGCAGCAGCTACTGTTAAATTTCAAAATAAAAATAAATTACGTTACATTAATTGAGGCATCAGTAGGTTAAATGTTTTCAAATATTTACATAAAATTATAATTTAAGATAAGACTTCCCAACTCTGATTAAATCATTATTCTAACCTTCTACAATGTAAATGTGCATATGTATCCTTCCAATAATAATAAAGAAAGTAAAATAATAAATGTAATAATAATAATAAGAGTAAAATAGTAAATGTAATACTGATAGAGTAAAATAGTGTAAATGTAATAATAATAATAGAGTAAAATGTATGTTTCAATGTATGTTTCAATTTTATTCCACTGCCATTCCCCAAGGGCTCGGAGCGGTTTACAACATTGCACATAAATCAATCTAATTAAAGATAGACACAACAGGTACAATAATTACAATCATATAGGGGCAATAATTACTAACAGCTGATGGCTAACTTACAGGGCTTGCTAGAATTGGCTAACTAGTGGGTTATCTATCTATCCTAATTAAAGGTTCTCGACGGGGGCCTTCTCTGGCTAAGTAGGGGTCAACCCTTGGACTAATACTACTATGGGACTGACTTTTGGAAGTCCATAGGTCCGATCTGATCCAGCTTCCTGAGCTCAGTCCCCAAAAAGTCCTTGGCTTAAACACTCTCGGCTGCCTCCGCCATGGAGGTTCAGCCAGGGTCCTCCGAGTTCTGGCAGTTCTACAATCCCAGCGAGTTACCGGCCTGTTCTGTTGGTAGGTGTCCTGGAAGGTTTCCAGACGCTCCTTTAGGGGGCCAGAAGCTGGGTCTTGAAAGCTCTTCTTCTTTCGACGTCGCTTCCACTTCCGGGGGCGCTTGGGTGGCTTCCCCTGTAGGTTCGCAGCAGGCTTCCAGTCCTTCGAGGGAGAAGACATCCGGTCTTCTTCGGCGTCCTCAAGGTCGGCGGCCATCTTTGTGAGACACCCGTCCACCCCGCTGGCCTTAAGAAGCCACGGGGAAGGAGGTCCCGGGCGCAAACCAAGATCCCTGTGGTGTCCAGTGGCGGAACCAAGGCCAGGCCACTGGTCCGGTCGGCATTGCTCCCTGGTGCTCGCAGGTGTCCGGGTACCAGGATGGGGCCTGGACCCAGGTAGGACCCAGTTATCACTCGCAGGCGTTTGGAGGAGTCTGGTGGCATCCCCTCCTCCTGAAAAGGTCCCAGCTTGGGGTCCTCTTCCTCGGTCTTCTTCTCAGTGTCACCGCGAATGGTGCCTGCTCCATTCTCCGGGCCCTCCCTCTTTTCTCCAATGTCCCCGGCCGGGAAGTCTCATGACTGATCACAGTCTAGCTCCAGTGCCACAGAGGGTTCTTGATAAGGGGTGTCCATGGTGACAGTTCCAAAGTCCATATTGGGAATGTATGATACTAAGATGCCCATTTTCCTCAGTAACTCGCCAAAGTAATAATAAATAATAAATGTAATAATAATAACAAGTAAAATAATAAATAACTTTGGCTCGAGTATAAGCATAGGGGGGCCGTTTCAGCCTAAAAAGAGCTGGAAAACTTGGCTTATACTCAAGTATATATGGTATGTGCAAGGTAGAAAGCCATGCAGTCTTGGTGTAGGCCCAGCAACAGGCTCCCACTGTCCCTTTCAATGTGTGAATCCCTTTATACAGTTATTGAGATATGGTCACTAAAATTTCAAAGCATCTAATGAGGGCTGGCCCAAAACATTTTGGTGCCTGAGATGGCCAAGATGAAATCCCCTCCCATTTCACGCCCAAGTCTTTCACCAGTGTTACCAACAGGAAATCATTTTTCACCACCATTTATGGTGCGAGAGATGAAGTGCAGGGAAAGCCCCGTGGAACACAGTTCTCACATCAACAGCTTGTAATATTAGGCTTGAAAATTAATTTGATAATGTTAATTGTTATAAATGCAACATTAATTCACTAGCACAAACACAAATAATTGAAATTTGATTTGATAAGTTATTGTTGATTAACTCATTAATTAAATTGCCGACTTAGAGCCTAGCCCCATGTGAAATGTACACTAAAGAATTGTAAAGAGTGAATTGTAATTGAATCCAAACAATATGCAATATACAGAAATACACACAGACACATATCCGGAATATAAGCATTAGAAAAGGAGAAGCTACTGAACACCCCCCACTCTGACCACCAGAAAAACAGAAGACACCTTTCTGCCATACAGGCCCATGACATTCAAAAAAGGAACTTGCCTGTCTTCAAACAAATCATTCCCTTCCCAATTCTACCCTGTTCTAATACTTATTTTTTTCTTCTTTTTCATTCCTCCCCTTTCTTTCTCATTTCATAACTATTCTTTTGCTCCACCCAGCTATCTGATCTGGATTTCTCAGCAAAATCTCTGTTGTCATCTTGTCTAACAACTGAGTTATATGATACAATTTACCCAATTCCAATATTCTTCCTCAAATCTCCTCAGATGGAAGGAGAGGCATGCACCCTAACACATTTACAAAATCTAACAAGCAAATTCACAAAACCATACTGTAACTTCAGTGTTGAGGAATCTACAGAATTAATAATAATAATAATAATACACTTTATTTATATTCTGCTCTTCTCACCCCGAAGGGGACTCAGAGCGGATTACATTACACATACGGCAGACAATCCCTGCCGGTTGACATACAATTACAATACAAGTACAATTTAGAAGGATTTTTTCTTCTTCTGGCTGCGTCACAGGGTGTGGTTGCTCCATCACGTCATTATGTCATTACGTCACAAGGGGGTGCTGTTGCTTCATCCTCATGACTGAGAGCCTCTGTTTCCGCATTCCACCTTCCGACAGCCGATCTTTTTTATTCAGGCGTTGTAAAGTCCTTTTTTTTGTAAAAATCCTTCCCCGCTTAGCGGTCCCTAGTTCATCAATTCACACCTGGGCTGTTTTCGAACTGTTAGGTGAACAGTGGACAGGGCTGACAACTGGTGCAGGTGATTACCTACAAAGCCCTAAATGGTTTGGGAACCACTTACCTTTGTGACCGGCTCTCCTCCCATGAACCAACCCGAGCCCTTCGCTCCTCAGGAGAGGCCTTCCTTTCGCCCCTGCCAATCTCACAAACTCGGCTTGTGAGCACTAGGGAGAAAGCCTTTTCCTCTGTGGCCCCCCAATTTTGGAATTCCCTCCCGGGAGAGATCAGGAATGCCCCCGCATTGGAATCCTTCAGGAAACAACTGAAAACTTGGTTTTTCCATCTGGCCTTCGGAGATTAAGTTCCCCAAATTCCCCCGTTTCTGTGAGACCTTTTTCCCCTATGTGACCCTTTGTGTCTGACACTACTCCAGTTCTCCCCCGAGTTTAAAAAATATCCTATATGTCCATGCGGCCCGCCCTGTCGGTTTTGTTTTTAGATTCACCTGTACTGTTGTGTTTTCACAGATGTATTTTATTGTGTTTATTGTTTTTATTGTGTTTATTGTTCTTCTATGTTGTTATATTTTATGATGTGTTGTTCGGGCACAGCCCTATGTAAGCTGCTCCGAGTCCCCTCCGGGGAGATGGATGCGAGTTAGAAATAAAGTTTTATTATTATTATTAACTGGGTGTCCAGACCAGCCCGGGAATCGAACATGCAAACTTCTGATTGCAAGCACAGCTGTTGTTACCGCTGTGCTATCTCTCCGGTGAAATCATTAGGAAAAATATTTATTTATTTAATTTATTTATTTCAAATATTTATACCCTGCCCTTCTCTACAGGACTCAGAGTGGCTTACAACCGGCAGCGATTTGATGCCCTACATATACAATCAATAAAAACAACAAGTACACAATAAATAATACATTAATCATATTAAAAACCAATTAAGTATAATAGTGATTTATGTATTATTTACAGCATTTATATACTGCTTTTTTCACCCCTGAGGGGACTCAAAGTGGTTTCCGACATAATAATGGCAAAATTCTATGCCATACATACATATGAAAACCAAAACATGATACCTAGACAATATCATATAAATTAAAATATTAACCATATTAAAACATAAACATAATAATAATACACTTTATTTATATTCTGCTCTTCTCACCCCGAAGGGGACTCAGAGCGGATTACAGGTACACATACTTAGCAGACAATCCCTGCCGTTTTCCACATACACACATATAGACGAACAGAGGCAAACTCTGGTCACCAGGGGGAGCTGACGCACTGCTCATCTCTCAGCATTCCCCGCATCCCTTGTTGTTCCTTCCACATTCCTCAGCGTGCCTGGAGATCTTTAATGGCCTCATAATTCAGTCAACATTTGCCTCCCCACTTAATGTGGTACCTTTATCTCCTACTTGACAGATGCAACTGTCTTTCGGGCTGCAAAGGTCAGCAGCAGGCTACACTTAAAGGTCGAGCACCCTCCTCGACCCAGGCAGGCCTCAAACTCATGATCTATTGATCTGAGAGATCTTATGCAGCTGACACTTAGCCAGCTGTGCCATTCCCGGTGCATAACAACATAACATAAACAACATTTAGACATTAAAACATAGAATTAAAACATCTTAGTATAAACATTAAAATTACATAGTCCAAAATCATAATCAGAAGTCTTTCAAATTGTGAATTTCACATACTCCCTAAAAGTATTGATTTAATAAATTAATGAGTTGATCAACAAGTTAATTTTAAGATCTGCCTATAAAGTGATGATGATTCCTAATATCTCCTGCCCAGTGGTAAGGACAGCTCTCCGAAGAACCAAAGTTTTTTTTCATTCCCACTCCAGTTCATTGACTGGCAAGTTAATGACATCACAGTATACATGTTATTTACATTACTGATAGACTCCGGTGGAGATGCAGGAGAACATCACACAAATTTCCATATTGTCTGAGCAAAGACTACTCCTGTTCAAATAGACCCAATACTTGCAGCCTTCAGCAGGAAAGAACCACCCAGATATTAAATCTGAGCTGCGCAACACAACGAATATTTCCTTTGGCTCTCCTCCCTTCTTCTTCTTCTTTTTGGAAACTTGGGTATGTTCCTGACTTGAGAATTAGAGCCATTCATCATTGTCCCTGCCAGTGGGTTGGGAACGTGTAAACCGAAACAATGCATTCAGCATTCACAACAGCATTTGGCTGGAAGCAGAGCCTCTGCAGTTCAGCAGATTGCTTGAACCTTCTCAGTGCCAAACCCGAGAAAGCAGTAAAGGAACCGCACTAGAAACAGCAAGCTTTATACTAGGATGGGGCGCAAGTGGAGCCCAACATAGTCACATGCTATTAACCATAGAATGATGACTTCATACATCTAATTATTTTGATATTAATATTCATTGCGGGTTTTATATAATTTATGCTAAGGAATATACAAACAAAGAACCAGTAGGTCATCAGAGATGCATGCTGTACTGGAGCCTAATAATAATAATAATAATAATAATAATAATAATAATAATAAATACGCGAGAGGGAAGGAGGGACAGGCAATCAATATTCTGGTGCAGTAAGAAAGATTTTTTTTCTCCAGTGACAATCAGCTCTACATAATTAAAATAGCTTAGAGTGCTGAACTAATTTTCAAATTGGAGGTTTCTTCCGGTAGCAGTTCTTTACATACAAAGTTTCTACTGCGATTGAATTTAATTGTGAGTCTAATTACAATTTTAATGAATATCTCCAGCACTGCATAAAAAAAATCGCACTCCACAGTGATGCTGTATTAACAGCAGTAGCAGCTCTTCCTTTTTGGAAATATGGATTAACACACACACACACAATGACTATGAAGCTGAAAATATATTTCAGATGCAATCTTTTATTCAGAGTTTATTAAAGTAAACACAATTCTGCTATACCTTGCCTATGATATATTTATTGCTGTCTACCAAAGTACCTATTTAATTCATTTGTCAGTTTATACTATCTTTAAGAGGAGCATCCAAATCAGCACTGCAAAAACAAAACAACATGAAGAGAATGTATTTCCATGGGTGCAATAAAAGCTGAATATAAAGATGTACAGCAGGGCTGCCCAGGAAGTCGATCGCAATCGACCAGTCAATTCCGGGACCAAAGGAGGTCGAGCCCAGGATGGGGCGCTTCTCAGAGGGGGGCGGAGCCAAACCTCACCAAGCCCCACCCCCTCCCCTGGCTTCGGCACTCCCAGCAGCTTCTCCAGGCTTGAGGATGGCAATGCCAATCCAGTGGTGGCATAGCTAGCACAAGGCTGGCTTGGCACTGCCGTCCTCAAGCCTGGAGAAGCTGCTGGGAGTTCCAAAGACAGAGAGGAGGGGGCGGGGCTTGGCGCAGCCTGGCTCCGCCCCCTCTGGCTTCCGCTCTACCAGCAGCTTATCCAGGCTTGAGGATGGCAGTGCCAAGCCAGCCTTGTGCTAGCTATGCCACCACTGGCTTGGCATTGCCATCCTCAAGCCTGGAGAAGCTGCTGGTAGGCGAAGCCAGGAGGAACAGATCCAGGACACGCCAAGCCCCGCCCCTCTGGCTTTGGAGCTCCCAGCAGCTTCTCCAGGCTTGAGGATGGCAATGCCAAGCCAGTGGTGGCATAGCTAGCACAAGGCTGGCTTGGCCCTGCCATCCTCAAGCCTGGAGAAGCTGCTGGTAGAGCGGAACCCACAGGGGTGGAGCCAGGCTGCGCCAAGCCCGCCCTCTCCCCTCTGGCTTTGGAGCTCCCAGCAGCTTCTCCAGGCTTGAGGATGGCAATGCCAAGCCAGTGGTGGCATAGCTAGCACAAGGCTGGCTTGGCACTGCCATCCTCAAGCCTGGAGAAGCTGCTGGTAGAGCGGAAGCCAGAGGGGGCGGAGCCAAGCCGGGCCAAGCCCCGCCCCCTACCCTCTCCAGCCTTGAGGAGGTAGGTAGATCTTTCTGACTTGGTTTTATTATAAGTAGCTCGCATGCTGAAAAAGTGTGGGCACCCCTGATGTACAGTGTTACCTTGCTACTTCGCGGTTCGCTTATTACGCACTCGCTGTTTTGCGGATTTCAAAACATTTTAATTTAAAATATATATCATGGTATTTTTGCTGTTTTGTGGGGTTTTGCCGCCGCCGCTCTCCAAGGCACTTCCCCTCCTCAGTCCTCCCTCCAACCTTGAAGGGCCTTTCCTTCCTTTCCTTCCTTTCCTTCACTTTATTTTAAGTTTATAAAGACTTCAAATAGTGTATAGCTACTAAAATAATGTATAAATATTAAAATAAACAGAGCATCTTTACATCGCTGTTTTTCACTTATTGTGGGAGGTCCTGGAACCTAACCCCAGCAATAAGTGAGGGAACACTGTAGCTCAGTTAACAAAGTCACTGGCAAGGAAGTCCCTTTTAACAAAGTTGTTTTACATTAGGGTGACCAACTTGCAGCCATGAAATTAAGAGACATTTAGTTGCGATAAATTTTGCACATTTTAAGCAGAGCAGCTTCACTCCAGTTCATGGTATGGTTAACATCAAACAAAACATTGTAAAAAAAAAACCATTGAAATCCACAAGCCTGTCGACAATTTCAACAGAAAGAAGGAAACAATGAAAACGAACAAAATCTGGCCACCAGTATTTTTTTAAAAAAACTCTAAAATCAGGACAGTAAATACATAAATTCATTAACTCAATTTAATATTTGTTAATCGCCTTCCATCCCAGATGCTCCGGGCGATTTACATAAAGGTACAGCATTAAAACAGACAAGTATTAAAACCAGAGTTATAAAGCTCTATTAAAAAGCCAGGTCTTAAGTGCCTGCGCAGAGGATCGCAGATCGCGCATGGCTCTCAGATAAAGGGGCAGAGAGTTCCATAGAACAGGAGCAGTAATAGAAAAGGCCCTGCGTCTCGTACTATCAAGGCGTACTTTTCTGGGACCTGGTACATACAAAAGATTTCATTGAGTGGGACAAAGCGACCATTGATGGTGGAGAGAAGAGAGGCAGTCTCTGAGGTATGCTGGTCCTTGGCCATACAAGGCTTTAAAAGTTAGGACCAGCATCTTGTACAGGGCCCGATATTCCATTGGGGGCCAATTGAGATGTCACAGCATAGGAGTTATATGGCATTGCATCAGTGATTTAGTGAGTAGCCTGGCTGCTGCATTCTGGATGATCCAAATTTTCTGGGCCGTTGACCAAGGGAGGCCGGCGTACAAGGCATTGCAATAGTCCAGCCTAGATGTAACCATGACATGGGTGACTGTTGCCAAGGCTTCACTTGAAAGGTAAAGAGCCAACTGCCTTGCCTGGCGAAGATATAAAAAGGCCTGCTTGCTAACAGCAGCGATTTGGGACTCCATGGTTAGCTGTGTGTCTAAGACCAACCCAAACTCTTAAAAGTAGCGGATGGAGATAGGGGAGCACCATTTAAGGTGGGCAGATGGTGCAGCACACCTACCGGGTGGCCAGGCCACAAGATCTCAGTCTTGGCCAGATTCACCTTCAATCTGCTGGCATGCAGCCAATTTGACACGACTTCGAGACACAAGATAAAACTGTCCGGTACTGAGGTTGCTCCAGGCTCCAAGCATAGAAGGAGTTGGGTGTCGTCCGCTTATTGGTAACACTCCAGCCCGAAACTGCGCACTAGACTGGCAAGTGGCTTGACATAGATGTTAAAAAAGGGGGGGGGATTGCACCCCGAGGCACCCCACAAGAGAGAGGGGATATTTCGGAAACACCAGCCATAAACTCCACACGCTGACCCCGACCTCAGAGGAATGAATCAAACAAACTAAGGGCCACAAACTCCGGATATGACAAGTCGATGGATAAAGAGCAACACTCAAAAAACAGAGGAATTCCAGACAGGAATCAATCAAGGCCAGCTAACACCTCCCCAGGAAGCAACCAGTCAGACTTTGAAGCTACAAGGTCATTCAATACTATGCAAGGTGGCCAATTGCAACATTCACACTTGCTTCAAACAAACAAGAGTACTTTCTGCCACTCTGGACATTCCACAGATGTATAAACCTCACTTGCCTAGTTTCCAGCAGACGTCACAACCTCTGAGGATGTCTGCCATAGATGTGAGCGAAATGTCAGGAGAGAATGTTTCTAGAACATGGCCATACAGACTGGAAAATTCACAGCAACCCAGTGATTCAGGCCATGAAAGCCTTTGACAAGACATTAAAACAATGTATTCTTTATCCATTTTTACGAAGCCTATCCCGCAGCCCCAATCCACTTTTCCTCCTTGTCCTCTGTCTAGCTGGATGGTTTATAGCCACACCAGCATTGGGAGGATTGTGAAGTAGGGCTGGAGAAACACAGACGTTCAATGTCAGGTTGCAGCAGCGATGCCTGCAGTAAACATGGCAATGAAGTGGAGAAAAATGGCTTATCTGACCTGTTTGCTTCACCTGCACATTGTTAGTTATGAATGAAAAGTTTATGGGAACATGCTGAACCTCTCCTCTTCCTCTCTGCTCTTCATCCTCTTTTCTTCTTCACTTTCCTCCATTTTAGAGGACATTTTCAAGAGGTTCTTGAAAGTTGAGAATGTTGTTTTTATTTATGAGAGTCTTTCCTGACCCGTGGTTTCATTTTACTTGTACATATTGGAACTTTCGAAAACAAAGCTTGCTGCAATGTTTTGAACTGCTTTTGTTGTGTTGCAGGGCTTCGCTTTATTCTTCTTGTGTTATTTCTGGCTCGGGTGCTAATTCTTCTGTGAAATATAGAATGCCCAGGTAACTCAAGTACGCTTGTATTTATACATTATAAATTACTTGCAAAGAAGTAAACTTATTACACAGACAACATATATTACAGTAGGCCCTTGGTAGGCATTGAAGTTCAGTTCCAAGATGCCATGGATACCAAAATTTCTGGATGCTCATGACCCATTATATACAATGGTTAGTAAAATGGTGCTCCTTATGCAAAATGCCAAAATCAAGGTTTGCTTTTTGGGATTTTAAAAAATATTTTCCAGCTGCAGCTGGTTAAATCCATAAATATTTAACCGATGAATATTGAATCAGTGGACACAAAGGACGGCTATGTGTTAGATCAGGGGTCAGTGTCATGCCCCAGCCTGACTCCATAGCTAAGCCAGATAGAAGCCATGTTAAATCCAAGACATCCACCAGGTCTGAGAGAGAACCTTTGCACAGGCCTCCGCGTCAACCAGCAGTCAAGGCCAGACGCAGCCCTCTTCCTTCCCAACCTGATAAAAAGCGCTGGGAAAGCAGAGCCTCGCTTTCTCCCTCGTCTCCAGGTGCAGCCGTTAATGAGCTAACATATTTGCCTTCCTCGAGAGGCTTTGGAAAGTCAAGCCCACAAACTGTTCATGGGAAAGAGTTACGACACAGTCAACGCCTCAGAGGCCAAAACATTGGGGAACCTATTTAAGTTGGTTCCCGTTGGCGCTCGGGATCTCGCGCCAACGTTCAGCTTTCATTGCCAAGCTCCACGGAACTCAGGTCCAGGACCAGGCCGTAGAGCCTCCATGTCACCGTACTCAAATATTCAGCCAAGCCATTGTTTGCCAAGGATTTATCCCGGATTTTAGTCCATTGGGGTTTCAAGACTATTTCTTCATTTATTGGATCTTTGAACTTTACTAGAACTATTGCCTTGCAATACTTGGATGCTGGAAGCATCAGTGGACTATATTTTCATCTCTTTCCTTTTTTCTACTTACTCTAAATAAAGCATTTAATCATGGCTGCTTTGTGGTGGTTTACTGAGGGATCCTCCAGGTCTAGGTTGCAACAGCCAGGAACCTATGGTTCGCGAGCCAAGTGTGGCTCTTTTGACGATTACATCTGGCTCGCATTGGGGGGCCACAGGAATGCCGTGTGGTAACCCATGCTAGGCCCTGGCCAGCAATGAGGTGGGGGGGCTACCCTCCCTTTCCCCTCCTCCTCCTTTCTTCCTTCCTCCTCCTCTTCCTCCCCTCAGCCAGAAACACAGGCAGATCCAGCAGTGGCGTCTGGGAACAAAGGCCACAACAAGGCTGCAGGCGCAGAGCAGAGGAAGGCAGGGAGACATGGAAGGGGGAAGTCCCTTCCATGGGAGCACGCTGGGTGGCACCCCAGCTGGACACTAGGCCTGCAAGCCCAGCACCCTTCCCGCTGCTCCTCTTGCTGCTGCTCCTCCTCCTCCACAAACCAAAGCACACCAGAAGTCACATTAAGTTGAGAAGGACGGGATAAAATGCGGTAAATAAATAAATAAAATATATTATATGGCTCTCACTGGAAAAAAAATTCAAAATATTTTGCTTTTCATGGCTCTCTGAGTCAAAAAGGTTCCCGACCCCTGTGTTAGATGGTGAGGAAGAGATTTGCTGCTTGGAGATCTTGCTTCCGCTCTTTTCTGCCTTGCATTTGAACTTCCTACTGCTTTACTCGTTTGTTTATTCTTTTGCAATTTCATTCTTCATTCAAACCAATTGATGAAGTTATGCCATATTGGTGATAAGCTGGCTCTCTGTGATTACTAATGATATAAAGTGCGAGTATCTTTGGTGTGGGTCCATTACTCCCAGCTCAACTTTCCAGGAATCAGTGCCTGTAAAGGAAGAGACAGGCAAAAAGCTCCATGTTATTTGTAATCAATCCCTCTCCCACACAACAAAGTTATAGCTACATTTCAACTATAATTTAGAAATGTGTTACAGTTCACTGTTAGCTATAAATATTAGTTCCGTACTCAGGAAGCAATGTTAGGGTGATGTGGTGTTGTTAATGCTGGTGAGGACTATCCCTTGGTTTGTCTTGGACATAAATACATTTTCAACAAATGACACCCCCTAACCATGGACAATTCTTGCCAAGAGAATCCTGTGATAGGTTTGGCTTTTGGGTCACCATAAGTTGAAAATGACTTGAAGACACCCAACAACAGAATGAGGACTCGAAAGCACACAACAACAAATAATGTGTTTACAGGGCAATGGAAGCACAATCGGGTCTTTAGGCTCCCCTGCTGTGTCTCTTCTTTGTCTTCTTTGCTCTGTTGCTTCCCCACTAAACACAGATAATCTCCGACATGACTTACTTCCTCCCACACAATTTTTCTCTTTTTTTCCATTGTCACATAACCCCTCTTGTGTTATTCTATAAGAAATGTCTTTCCCTTCAAGTAAAGATGGTGTCTTGTTGAGTGCTCTGCCTTGTGCTTCTGGATTAAAATGAAAATTAAAATAAGCTAGTTTATTTAATAAGTTTCAAACATGAAAAAGCGAAGTGTTACTTTGAAATAATATCTATACATTACTAGATAACTCTTTTTTTTACAAATAAATTTTATTATTTCAAAGTTTATAACATCCATACAAACATATACATAAAAACACAGTGCCTTGTGCATGTGACCCTCCCCCCTCACAACCATCCATGCCCCTCCACCCCTGCTGAGGGTTGCATCTTCTTTTTCTTCTTTCTCTTCTGCAAGCTTCCGGACATTTACATTTCATTACATCTTAAACAACAACTCCAACTTATTTCTAATGGTTTGATCCTGGGTTCTTCAAACAATATATCCTCTCACCCTATCCCATCGTCCCAACAGCTCTCGCAATTTATCCTCCTGTAGCTGATTCACCCTCTTTTCCATAATTTCAAATTGAATGTGTTCTATCAAGTACCGCAGCCAGTTCTCGATTGTCCATTTCGTAGAGTCCTTCCAGCCTAGAACCACCACCGCCTGGGCGCTTTCTATCATTGCTGCCTTCGTTTCCCCCATCTTGTTCTTTTTAACCAACACCGCCGTCTCTTTTGTGATGGTCCAATTTATATTCAATACTTTGTTGATCTCCCCTTCTACCTCTTTCCAGAATCTTTGGACCACCTCGCATTCCCATAATAGGTGCATATACACTCCTTTGTCTCGGCAGCCGTGCCAGCACCGAGTGCCCACATTTTGAGAAAGATAGGTCAATTGGGCCGGGGTGCGGTGCCACTTGTGCAGTATTTTCCTCCTTGTCTCCCTGACTCTTATGTTTTTAAGTTTTGCAATATCCCCCACTATCCTCTCCATCTCTACTCCTGAGACCTGCAACTCCCTCTCCCACATTGTGGTTAACTCTTCTACTGTACTCCCTCCTAATGATATTAATATTTTGTATATCCTTCCGACCTGGACCCTTTTCCCTTCCTTCTTTTCCCTAATTATCTTCTCGAATTCCATGTCCTCTCTTTGCAAGGCCTCTCTCACCTCCCTCTGCCTAAGGTACTCACATATCGCCCTGATCTGCAACCACCGCCTTCCTCCCAGCCAATTCTCCAGCCTCTCTCTCCTGATTCTGCCCCCTTCGTCCACTAGTTGCTCCAGTCTCGTGACCCCCTTCTCTCTCAGTTCCCTTATTGTTCTGCTCAGGTTTTCCTCCCTCTCGGGGTTCATGATCTCCAGGGAGGCTACTTTTGAGACTCCCGGCGCTATCTTCCTTTGCCAAGATCTCCACACTCCCACCGTGGCCCTCATTGGTCCCATCAATTTCTCCACTTCACTTTTTTCCCATCTCCTGGTGAGCGCGGTCCCACTGCTTGGCTCCCATTTCCCCTTTTCCCTCAGGTTTCCCCTTCTTCTTCCCCTCTCCCTCCCCCCTCTCCCACTTAAGTAATCTTGCCATGTTCCCATAAAAGAGACTAATTATCTATAAATAAAAGAGGAAAGAAGGTATGCCCTCTCCATAATCCCATAGATACAGTAAACAAAAGAAAAAAGGAAAAGAAAAGTTCAGTTCCTCCATTCCCCTCCTCCACTTCTTTTTGACATCCCGGGCCTGTCGTTTCCTTTCTCGCCTCCAGGCGACCACTTCGTCTTGCATTTCCTGCATTCTACGATCGCGTTCAATTTCCTCTTGCAGAGCAAGTTCTTCTGGCGTGGCACTCCTACTGGAGGTTGCCCCACTCATTCCACTGGGGGGCCTGGGTTCTCCGCCGCCTGCTGCTGCTTCCGGTTGCTGGAATCCTTCTTCACTTATTCCCAGCCGGGCGAGGAGTTTCTGCCCCTCCTCCAAATTCCTCCCTCTCAAAGTCTCCCCATCCTTAAACACCAAAATTGCAGCCGGAAACACCCACGTGAATCTCACCCCATTCTTGTGTAAACAAGATGTTATCGGCCTCAGAGCAGCGCAATTGTCCAAAGCGATCTTGTTCACGCCAAACTTAAGATCAGGGATTTTTCTCAGCCTTCTGAACACAGTCTCGGCAAGGCTCTCTGATGAGAAAGCCACCACCATATCCTTTTGTCTCTGCGAACCCCCACCTGGGAAAATCCAATGGGCTCTCTCCAATTGTGCTTCCTGAATGTCCAGACCATTCTGTGCCAACCACTTCCTTAAAGCTTCCTTCAGCCAGCCTACTTGAGCAAAATCGGGGGTGAAACCTCTCAAGCGCACATTCCGTCTCCTCTGACGATCTTCCAAATTGGCAATTCTCAAGCTTTGCCTCTGCAACGACTCCTCCATCGCTTTGAACTGAGATTGCATTCCTTTTTCATTTTTTTCTACTTTCTCTTCCAACTGTTTAGATGCTTCCTTGACCTCCTTCACTTCTTTACTGTGTTCGCCCACACATCGTTCCACCCCCTCCAGTTTCTTATCCACTTCATCAAATTTACCTTTCAGGAAGTCTAGCATGTTATCCATTTTCCCTTCCAGGCTGTCCATTTTTGTTCCGAGAGCACTTGCCGAGCCCGCCATCTTTATCTCCTTCCAAACTTTCTCAGTCTGATTTTAAATCCACTGCCATCCACTCCTCTTTTCTTTCCAAGGTACCGATCTTTACCTTTTTTTGATCAGCACTTCTTCCTCCATCAGATAGTCCCGGTCTCAAGAGGGGGGTGGGGGATTGAAGGTTTCACCAGCACTTTTCCAAAATTTTCATCTGGAGCCCTCTTGTGGAACGTCTATTCAAAATTCCAGCACATGCCACGCCCCCACATTACTAGATTTAAAAAATTAGCTGAAGTCATATCTCGAGTTACATTACTAGATAGCTCGAGATATGACTTCAGCTAATTTTTTCAACTACTACTTATTTGCTAACTACCTCACCATATTTTACTTTTGACATATTAGTAACTGGAACCTTCCAAAATTCCCAGAGACCATAGCAGCCGCTATTTGTTTGTTAATTAATTAATTTACAACATTTATATTCTGCCCTTCTCACCCCGAAGGGGACTCACAGCGGAGCACAGCATATATACGGCAAACATTCAATGCCGGGACAAGACTTTATTATATGCATTCATAAACATTAAAACCATTAGTCTCAATATTAAAATACACTGTTTAAAACCATCTTGATCATCTGCATCTAATCTAATTTGCCTGGTAAGTATCACTGCTTTATTGCACTGGACCGAAAGCTTGGTCCCACAGCCAAGTTTTTACCATCCTTCTGAAGGACAGAACGGAGGGGGCCGATCTGATCTTGCCAGGAAGGGAGTTCCATACCTGGGGGGCAATCACCGAGAAGGGCCTGCAGGGGAGCACTCAGCGATCTGAGACAGCTGATCGGCCTGGCGACCCAGAAGATGATCAAGTCTTCCGGGTCGCCAGGGCGATCAGCCCTCACAGGTCGCCAAGTGCTCCCGCTGCAGGCCCGGATTCTTCGGCGTTGAGTATTTATGTCACAGCGGATAGGCAACAGAAATATAGAAGTTTAATTCCCCATCGGCCCAAAAACTCCAGTTTCTGTTCAAGTGAATAATGAAACTCTCATTCAATTCACAAGGTAAATATATAACTTTGTATTGAATTGTATTTAACAATAACTGGCAAAACATCAAAAACAACAGCCATCACAGCTACCTTTCTAAACATCCTTTCCTCACAGATATTAAATCCCAACTGACAAATCCCAACTGTCACTTTGTAACTGACATTCCTCAAAGTTCCATTTAGCAGTCTTGAGACAGCGCCAACTGGTGTCAAACATGTCACACTGCAGGTCATCTCAAACTGCGAAAATATATCTTGTGCTGACTCATGAATTGCTATTCAAAATGCAATAATCTGACACGGATCACCTCCAGGGATTGGCAGGCACTCCAAAGCCGCCACTCCTCCGGCCTGTCTGCCAACAAAGGCCCCACAGAGCCCGTGAAGGGATGGCGGCAGCAGCACCCCTTCCTCTTGGCCCCACCATCGATGACTTTCTCCCCGGGCTGGACACAATCAGCTGCCGGGCCGGATCTGGCCCGCGGGCCATAGGTTGCCCACCCCTGCTTTAGAGTATTATTATTATTATCATCGTCATCATTATTTAACCTTTTACAGTTATATTTGCCTTTTCTTGTTTTTCTTGCAGAAATTGCAAAATTGTTCTTAAATAAATACACAAATTACAGAGCCATGGAAATATGGGATGGTGAGGGTATGCAGAAATAGAATCACAGGACCACAGATTGTTGAAGATGAGCAATTGCAGGAATGAAGAGATGTCTGGTTTTGAATGTGCTCATCCCACTATGTCTCTGTCATGTTTTCTGGCAGTCTAACCCTTTGTTTCAAAGAAAAGTCTCACTGTTTTGCAGACAGTACAGTATTTGTTAACAGACAGCAGGAACAACCTACCTATGACATTCTTTGTCAGTTACTGAATGATTACTACAGAACTATCCTTATAAAATGCCTTGCAAGCCAAACTATTCATTGGTTCATCCATCATGTTAATGTATGTAAGAAGGCATTTCTCTAACTAAAACTAAGTGTAAACAGTCTTTTATTGCTTCCTCCATTCCCTGATTTCCCTGATTGTCTTAGCCAACAGTTTTGGACAAATGGTCTCCTCTAAACCTTGTATATTTCTATATGGCATACATATGTTGTATGTCCCAAAGGAGTCGTGACAGCATCAGTTATCTATGATAGCATGACTGCTCTGAAATAGTGGCTTCATACAATAAAGCAGTGTTTTTCAACCTTTTTTGAGCTGTGGCACATTTTTTACATTTACAAAATCCTGGGGCACACCACCAAACAAAATGACACAAAATGACACTCTAACACAGTAATACATATAGTTAATATGTTTTTAAATGTATTTATACACTCAGTGTGAAACCTGGGCCTGTTTCGATGAACACAACATAGATATCCTGGCAAGAATGGCAGAAAGACACACACGAAGGTCTTGCTCAACAGCTGTCAGTCATGGGAAAACTTCAGCCTTCTGGGTGCTTTGGACTTCAACTCCCACCATTCCTGACATCCTGAGGCCCTTTCCTGCTTAAGTGGCTGAGGGGGAAAAGGAAAAGGGCCTGAGGCTGCTAGGAATGGTGGGAGTTGGAATCCAAAACACCTGGAAGGTCCAAGTTTGCCCATGCCAGCTTTTGATTCCATCACCACATCTATCTTCAGCCTCTGTAGGTTTGAATATATGTGATTTTCTACCTTGTTGCTATGATTATGGTGCTGCTTCTTTAAATTGTTCGCAAACTGAATGTGTTATTGTGCAGATCTCGGAACTGACATTGGATAACATCATGAGGATACAATTTGTTTTTTGCACTCACTTCCGTGATTTCATCAAATATCGCGAGTTTTCCATAGAGGAGCGCTCCGTGAACTCGATACTTCCTGGTTCGCAACTCCTCCACTCTCTGTGGTGACCACACCAAACTACCTTATGTAAGACTTTTGATTTTCTCCAGCAAGATTGGGTACTTTGAATATGTTTTTTGCATATGATTATGTATGATTAATTGTGCATTTTGTACTGTGATGTATCAGCGCTCCTTTAATAAGTAAGGGTATTGGAGGTTCCAATTTCCCACAGCACACCTGATGATCGCTCATGGCACACTAGTGTGCCACGGCACACTGGTTGGGAAACACTGCAATAAAGTACAAACTGCAGAAGTGCCATTTCAATAATATTCTATAATTATATAAGTGTCTTCCAGACAGGCCCTATATCCCAGGATCTGATCTCAGATTTTCTGCATTAAACTTGATTATATGAGTCCACACTGCTAAATAATCTGGGATAAACAGAAGACCTGGGATCAGATCCTGGGATGTAGGGTCTGTCTGGAAGGACCCTAAGTCTTTAAAATATTTAAAAGAAAGGAAAGGGGACCAGACCTTTTTGTCTTGAATTTTTAAAAGAACCCCATTGAGGGGGAATAAAATGTTGCAGCTGATGTAAGGGATTGCCAGAAAACAGGGCAACAGAAATGTTATTTAGATGTATTTTCAAAAATAAAAGTGAGAACTATACCAATCAATACTGAAGTCGGAAATTTTTCAAAGACTCATGGAAACCGAGGGCCACCTGGCGAGTTCCGCTAACCACGAATGTTCCATATCAGAAATCAGGATCTCACCAGTCTGAAAGCAAACGGCAGAAGCGTAATTCATTCTGCAGAAGGGATGCCTGCACAGCAATGGGTGTTAAAAAGGTAGAAGTGTGCAGCATATGGGAAATGCGGTCATTTTTATACACAAGAGTTTCCATGTATTAACATTGTTTGAAACTCCCTCCCTTCCCCTGATTGGCTAGCACTGACAAGTCCGTTGGCATTTTCCTGACCCCTGATTGGCTGAGGGACAGGCTTAGCTGGTGTGTGCGCTGATTGGCGGAGGAGGCAATGATGGAGCCGGGGATCCCCTCCCTGCCAGGCAGAGAAGCCCTAGGGTCCAGAATGTGGGCACAATGAGTGTCGGGTCCCCAGACATCGTCCCATGGTGGTAGGACAATTATAGGATCCGGAAAATGTCGATTGGAGATCCGGGTGCGCCTTCCGCTCAGGGTGGGGTGGAGGGATTTGTGGAATGATTGAGATTGCTCAAGACGTTAAAACAGTTCATTCTGGTTTGCCTTCTATTTAATATATTTCACAGTATCAAAATAAAGTAATAAAATAAAGAAATAGAAATAGGAACCAAGTGAGATTCTATCATAAATTCATGATAGGAAATAAGTAGGGGTGCATAACGGATAAGAAAGGTTATTTCCCTTTTTGTCCTCTCTGCGCTTATGCACAATCTGAAGGTGATGAACTAAGGAGGCGAGTGACTCTCCTATCTATTAAGGTTGAGAACTCCTTGAACCACTCATCTCGTGACTTGCTCCCCCCCACCTAGAAGATCGACTCTCCTTGGGACTCCGAGCAGGGGCGGTCCGACCATATACGCGAACCCCGCCCCCGCGTAGAGCGCCATCTTGAAAGGGCTGTGAAGGGGCGAATTCTCCCGCCCACGGGGCGCATCGGGAGGCCCCGGCCCACCCCTCCCCGCCGCCAACGCATCCTCGGGCCCTTTGCCTTCCTCTTGCCTGCCTTCCGTCTCTCTCCCTCTCGCTTCAGTCAGGAGGCAGGGCAGAGGCACGGGGCAAACACTCGGTGGCTTCCTGGTCCTTTCAAAGCCCAGTCCCCGGCTCAGCTTCCGCCCTCCGCCCCCTGAGCTGAGCGGCGAGGAGGAGGAGGAAGGAGGAAGAAGAAGCAGCACCGCATGGCCGCCGCCTCCTCCTCCCTGACCCCCTTCTTCGCCGCCAGCGGCAGCGCCTCCTCAGAGAGAGAGAGAGAGAAAGGGAGAGGAAGGAAGGAAGGAAAGAAGAGGTAGGGAAAGGGAAGGAGAGAAGGAAAGGGTGAAGGGGGAGAAAGGAAGGAAATAAAAGTTTTATAATATCTTTGAGTGTTGAGGGTGTGTTTTCACCACCACCCCCCTTCCTTCCCTGCTCTGGCAAAAGTCCAAATTATTCCCAGTGCTGGGGTGTTCCAAATACAAGTGGTTGTTTATTCGGGAATGTTTGCTTTGTGAATACTTCCTGGATCCAGTCCCTGCTTTCCTCTCTCCTTATTTCGGGGGCCAAAGCCTTGCCAAAAGTGCGGACTTCTCCCACTAAAGAGGCGTTTGAAATCCAAGCCTCATTAAAGGTTGCTGTTTGGCTTTTCTATTCGCATTTAAATTGGTATGCTTCAAGGGTGCCTTTGTCACAGTGGATAGTCATAGGACCAGATCCTTATTAGCATAGTTATGCCAAAAATAATAAGGTATTAAGTAATATATATATTCAGTATTATTTATTCCTATTTAATAGTAGTGTGTGTATGTGTGTATATATAGAGAGAGAGAGTGTGTGTGTGAGTTATTATTTAATACCAATTTATATTAATACCATATAGTATAATCTTTATAAAATATAATATGTATTTATATATAATAATTTATAATATAATATAATTAATATTAGTCCTGGCTCCTTTTTATATTGTCTATGCTTTTGATAAATATGAATATTTATCATACTTCTGTGGCACCCTTTCTTCTTCTTAATGGTGGAGGCTGTACCACAGGCAAAAACAATCAAAAACAATGCTTTGAGCTGGAATGTGTGACAGTGTGGACACATATAATCCGGTTCAAAGCAGGTATTGTGTATCTGCCTTGGTATTCTGGGTTATATGGCAAAACAATCCAAAACAATGCATCGAGCTGGAATGTGTGACAGTGTGGACACATAGAATCCAGTTCAAAAGCAGGCATTGTGTATTATCTGCCTTGGTATTCTGGGTTATATGGCTGTGTGGAAGGGGCTTTTTGTCCCCATCTATATACTGCCATATCAAATCAAAACAATGCTTTGAGCTGGAATGTGTGACAGTGTGGACACATATAATCCAGTTCAAAGCAGGCATTGTGTATTATCTGCCTTAGTATTCTGGGTTATATGGCTGTGTGGAAGGGGCTTTTAGTCCCCATCTATATACTGCCATATCAAATCCAAAACAATGCTTTGAGCTGGAATGTGTGACAGTGTGGACACATATAATCCAGTTCAAAGCAGGCATTGTGTATTATCTGCCTTGATTTGAAAAGTGTTCAATTTCTTGTGTGTTACGGATAACTCGATGTTTTTTTTTAAAAAAAAAAACCAAAAACACTTAAATTTGTTGCAAAGATTAATAAATAATTGCATTCTAAAAAGTTACTTTGTGTTAATTCTATGTAATGTAACTATATGAACATAATGTGATACATAAACTTCTGGTTTGTAAAAAAAAATATTTTATTTACCTCTATGTTTTTTTTAAATCTGAGTGATGGGTATATGTTTGTTTAAACTGTTATTGTTTAATGATGTATGTTTTAGGGTACTTTACATTGCATGTTTGGGCATCGATGTGCTGCCTTGTTAGCCACTGAGAAGGGCGGGGAAAAATGTTGCAAATAAATTAATAAATAATACCTTATACCTTTTGTTATCAAGTGATTGGGGGGGGGCAAAATAATGTTTGCTTACCATTTAAAATTACCTTGGACCGCCCCTGACTCCGAGCCAACCCACAAGGTTTGAAGGTCTACCCTCTTGGACCTCGCCTTCCCCTTTGGCCCCTCATGGGCCTCACCTGAACTGCTGATCCTAGCCCTATTGTTGTAGTTAGTACTGTGTGCTTGTAGTTAGTGTTAGGTAATGATCTGTTTTATATTATATCTATATTGTAATTGTTGTCATACCTCTGTTGTAAACCGCCCCGAGCCCATGGGGAGTGGCGGTTTATAAGCATGAAGTAATAATAATAATAATAATGTTCGCAGGAGGGAAAAGAAAAGAAAATATACATTGTATAGGAATGGAGGGAAAGCGTTGGCAAAGACCAGAAAATGGACATTATTATTATTATTATTTATTTCTAATCCGCATCCATCTCCCCAAAGGGGACTCGGGGCGGCTTACATGGGGCCGTGCCAGAACAACACATCACAAAATATCAACAACATCGAAAAAAATAAACATAATAAAAGCAATAAACACAATAAAATACATTTGTGAAAGCACAACAGTACAGGTGAGTCTAAAAACAGAACTGACAGGGCGGGCCACATGAACATATATAATGTTTAAAAACTCGGGGGAGATAACTGGAGAAGTGTCGAAGACAAAGGGTCACATAGGGGGAAGGTTTTGCAGAGATGGGGGCATTTGGGGAGCCTAATCTCCGAAGGCCAGGTGGAAGAACCAGGTTTTCAGTTGTTTTCTGAAGGATTCCAATGAGGGGGCATTCCTGATCTCTCCCGGGAGGGAATTCCAAAGATGGGGGGCCACAGAGGAGAAAGCTTTCTCCCTAGTTTGTGAGACTGGCAAGGGTGAAAGGAGGGCCTCCCCTGAGGAGCGAAGGGCTCAGGTTTTGCATTGTAGGAATTGTATTTCAGTATACTTGACATAGTGTGTCCCTAGAGAGATTTCCGCCTTTCGGCAACTGCTGATGGAGACCTGTCACCAACCAAGGAGACTGGGAGACTCCCACCTCACTGACACAGCACCGGGATCAAGACAACAATCTGGGATACCTGGGGGTCACCGGCAGAGATCCTTGTGTGGGCTTAGCTCCATATGACCCACACTTGGCCCTGCCATGTCTAGAGGAATGGTAATTCCCTTTGAATATGCGCTGATTCGGACTGGTTTAGATTAAAGGGCTAAACCGAATTGTGTATGTGAAGGGTAAATTGATATTATGAGGTTGCGGTTTAGCTGCTGACCAACGAAGGGTTGAGGGAGACTTCATTAGACAGATGTGTGCCATTGCCATTCATTCCAGCATCACATCCTTGGAAAACTATAATTTCATTTCATGGTTGAGCAATGTCTCTCTTTTATTAGGGATGGGAGTAGTTGTGTTTGATAACAATATCATAATCTCCTAACTCCTAATATATGGAGGAGCCAGATTTTATATAGTTATATTTTGCCAGGAAAATGTAACAATTACAAACAACCAATTACTTGCAACTAATTGCATCTGAATGGGACCTGGTTCGAGTTAGTGAAAATAATTACAAATATTTCAAGCCCCTCCTGGAATTCCTAGTAACCCTGTTAACATGGGAGAATAAAATTCATTATCTAATGCTATTATAAAAGAAAGAAGATTCAAGACAGTTATTGTTTCCAGTACCCTGAGGTTTAAAAGTAAATGGATCTTGAATTATTTTTACTGAACTCTTTATATTTCTGTATTTTGTAATGTCTGTTGTGGCTATTCTAATTAATATATGTTAATTAATCTGCTGAAGAACTGGGCTTTGATCTACCAGTTCAACCTTTGCAAATCATATCTTACTTAACCTAAATGTCAACAACATTGTTTAGAAAAAAATCCATGTAAAAATAATTACTTTTAAAACACTAATCAGAGTAAATGGAGATTTCAAAGTGGTATATACACGAGATAGCAATATCGGAGGGAAATGGAAAATAGCTGTGCGGAAGACAGTTTTTCGCTCAGATTTCTAACATCGGGAGAAGCTGTGTCTTTAGCACATTGTTAACATAATTGACAGTGGTTCTATAAATGTAGTTTTCATCAGTACGATATCTTCCAATATAAACCTTTGCAGAGATCCTTTGCAGAGTGCTTCCTTTGCAGGTGCATCAACACCAGTGGTTCCCAACCTGTGGTCCATGGACCACCAGTGGTCCACAAGAACTAAAATATGGTCTGCGGCCTCACCATGCTACACCATTGCAATGAGAGCAACTGATCTCGTGAAACCCTCTTGTAGTGCCGAGGCTTATAAAATATAGTTTTCTGTGGGTGAGCAGATGGCAACTACTGGATATGTTCTGTATCAGAAAGTAAACCTGATGTGGTCTACCCCATGCAATTTTCTGAATGTGCACCCCAAATAACCAAACCGAATCTAAGGTTGCCCAAAAACTGATTCATAACCCTTTTGGTTAATGTTGGAGAGTGTTCCCTTGTCAAAGTGGTCCCTGGTCAAGTGGTCCCTGAGCACAAAAAGATTGTTGTAATTGAGCCTTCGGCTTCTACTGCTAGTAGTGATAGGGAAGACGCTGGGTCAGTAGCATCAAGCAGTAGTATGAAATGGGGTGAGGCTCTGTGTAATCAAGACTCTGCAGCTGGGAGAAAAAGGGCTGCTAGTGATTCTAGTCTTGAAGGGCTGGAACAGAGAAAAAAGATCCAGCAGATACTTAGAGCTCCTTCTGATTCAGAAGCCTTTGATGGTTTTCCTGGGGAAAAAGAAATATGGTCAGAGGAAAGTGATACTGATCTAGAATCAACATTGGTTCAGGAAGTAAGGGATGTGTGTAATGAGGAGTCTAATTCTGATACCTTCCTCGGCTTTGACAGTGATTTAGACTGGCAGCCTTCTGCAGCTTCGGGGACAGATTGAGACACTTTAAGTTTCCAAGAGCGTTTGGAGGACTGCACAGAGCATATCAGCTGCAGGAGATGAAGCAGCTGGTGCTCATGATCAAGGAGGGTCTTCAGACGACAGTGATGATTAAGTGCTATATAAGGAATGGGTTTATGGACTGCATTTGCGGCGGTCAAAGAGTTGATGTCTGGTTCTTGTCTGGCATTTCTGTGATCCTGATATCATGTGCCTTGATCCTGGTTCCAGTTACTCATGAGTTATGGGCTACTTCTCCACCTTGTTCTTGGGGTGAGCTGCTGTGGCAGCTCTAGCTGATGTTTGGGAAAAGGTGGGGGGTTGGGGATTCAATATCTGCGTTTCTGTTTAGTTGCTGCCGTGTATTTCCTGTGACAGGGCTTATTCTCCGCTGAGTCTACCGTGAGTTCCTGCTACAGAGTTTGGTATTGTATGAAATGGAGGGAGGCTGACACTGTGTTTTATGGGGACTATGATTTGTATTATTCCTGTATACTCAGCTCCTGATTACTTTGGACTGTCTCCTCCTTTCATCTGTCATTCTCCTGCCGTTGCCCTTCGGACCGGCTTTCAACTACTCTTCTGGATCGTCCCACATCGGACGTCGCAGACGGACGTCCTGAGTTTGTTTTGCATTGTGCTTCAGGGTTTGATTGTTCAATAAACTTTTTGTTACCCCCTTTTACATCTGGGCTTGGTTTCCTTGGTCTCTGTGCTACAGCATCTACACTGTCAAATTAGTGCATTGTATTTATTTATTATTTAAATTTGTGAGTCGCCACTCCCGGGTGGCTCAGGGCGACTTACACTAAATTCAAGGTTAAAACAGAATAAAAACACCATAAAAAACACACAACACAATAAAACACTCCATGCAATAGAACACAATAAAATACATTTTGCTACCACTTTAACTACAGTGGCTCAATGCTGCAGAATCTTGAGAATTGTAGTTTTACATGGTCTGTAGCCTTCTTTGTTAAAGAATATTGATGCTTCATGACACAATAAATCCCAGGATTTGATGGCATACTGGGAGCCGAAGTCCAACAGCATGTGTAAGGCCATATAATTCTCATTCTCTTTCTACGCTCTGAATCAGATTGACTCGGTTCAAATTTGTCGTGTACATATGCACCAATGTGCAAATGAGAGAAAAGAGGTTTGTTCCCTCATAAAATACCTTCATAGATAAAATGTTTATTAGCCCACAAGGTGAAACTTATTGGAGAGAAAGAGGAATGAATGCTTCTGTTTCAATGTGCATCCAGACACAGCAGGCGGGAGCCTTCTCTCCTTTCAAAGCTTCCCATTTTACGGAGAAAGTGAGGGCTTGCTTTCTAAAGCATACTTTCTGAAGCTTAAAGAACATGTTCTGAAGGAGAGCCAGCTAACACACTCCTGCATTTTTTTTTGTTGCTTCACAGTCAGGCCGGGGTCAACTAAGAATCCCATAAAAGAACAGTGGGGCCTTTTATTTCCTGCCATAAAGGAAAGAAGGAAATGAAAGCCCCCCTCGGTGCAGTCACACCTGGTTGTATCTTTAATTATCAACTCTCTAAACCTCTGGTGAGCAAGAGAAGAAAACTTCTAACAAAACTTTCTGTCTCACATCAGGCTACCTGTATCAAACAAATGAACACTTCCTTCTATTGGGCTGGAATCACAAAGTACAACATGCAGGTATCTGGAAACATGTCATGCCTATATTTTATCATTTGGTCTTGATGTGCCTCGTTGTTCACTCCCTCCAGAAGATCCCCTGTACACGCTTCAATGAAACTGGAGAGATCCAAAGCCCCAAGGGAGCCACACGTGGTCTAAAGGCCCAATCTCATCTTTGGTGATAGTTCCAACTATCTGTGATAGAAGAATAGGACTAAATGCCATATCTGTTCAACCACTTAATCCGTAGCCGGTCTGGGGCATCTGTGATGGTGGTCACACCAGGCTGAACATTTCGTAATGCTGTGTCCATGTGCAGATGTCCAGCCAGGCTGATACTTCATTGGCTAAACAAAAGGAATTGCTCACTGTGTAAACCTAAACCAAAGAGAGGCTATGAGTGCTAATCTATGTAAATTTCAAATAACAGACTTAGAGATATCGTAACATAGCCCACTACTGCATTAAACAGCACAACAGTTACAAAGGTATCAAAACTGTATTAACAAATTCTTATTTAAAGTGACAAGTACATTACACTATGTTCACAAAGAGAAGCGCAAATGCATTCATACAATACCTGCAATGGCTGGAGCACTAACTGGCTCTCAAACGTTCATCTCTAGGGCACCGTGTGCCGAGTCCCATAAACAATTCAAAGTTCTGTGCAGAGTGGTCTGAGTCTCTGAGTCAATACGTCCCTTAGGGTAATCCAAGGTATGTGGATTCACGAACCAAATGTTCTGGGGAGTTTCAACCGAGGAGCCGATGGAAACAAACTGGCTGGAAATGCACCAATGGCTAGATGTATGCGGATGCCACTATATGGCCGTTTCGCTGTATTCTACCACTTCCTCAGGGCGCTCTGTCTTTGGGATGCTCCTCCCTGGTGTTGTAGTTTCACGAGTCATTCATTCATTACTAGAGCACAAGTATAGCCAACAATGAGCATACATACAGTCATGGAAGGACGCAATATACATAATAGTAATTTGAAATACATACCACTGGTTCTCAACTCAATTTCACCACAAAACGTCATCCTCTAGGGCTAGGTGCAGCAACCAGCTTAGTATTTCTAAAGGTTTATATAGAGGTATATTCCAGGTGGGTTTGATTACATGGTGAGTGATTGGACCAATAGGACCTCATTGAGGCCTCCTGGGAATTCACTTGACATTAGGAAGATCCATTTTCTTTCCGCACAGAGTAAAACCTTCTGGTGATCGCAATGGGCTGGGAATTTAACCTTTTCTAATCCAGTTACTTCAAGGGATTGAGGTGAGAGTTTGACCCTGGCCAGACCCTGGCCAGGGTCTGGCTGTGGCATGTAGTTCTCGTTAGATTGGTTAGAGGCATTTGAGTACAATGACTCATCCAAAAATCTAACCGCTTTAGGAGGGGGTCTGAAAGGAGTTTTGGTGCTCCATTTATATATTCTATCCGATTTATAATCGTTTTCGGATTATGGAGCATCTCTCGAGAATCAGATGCGGAGCACAGGACTCAGCCTTTTACCAACATTGTGCTCAAGTCAAACTCGCACCTCAATCCCTTGAAGTAACTGGATTAGAAAAGGTTAAATTCCCAGCCCATTGTGATCACCAGAAGGTTTTACTCCGTGCAGAAAGAAAATGGATCCTCCTAATGTCAAGTGAATTCCCAGGAGGTCTCAATGAGGTCCTATCGGTATATCTCTAAGTCTGTTATTTGATACTTCATTGGCCCCATGGGCTCATCTTTTGTCCTCTGTGTCATCTCTGCCACTCCTCACCAGCAAGCACCGCACCATCGCATTTGCTTCTGCTGAGATCCTAACAGAGCACTTATCAAATCAGTAAGTAGGAGATAGAGCACCCTCATTTTCTTGTTGATCATATAGGTGCCCCATTATAACCACAGTAGACGTTACCATTGACCTCATCAGATAAGGGCAAAACCTGCTGGCTCCCATCCCACAATGCACTGCAACACCTGGTGGGGCTCCATTGTGAAGGAGTAGGTGAACAAGCACATGACGCTACTGCAATATGGGAGGACATCCAACACTCTGATAAAGACTAAAGCATTATATGTTTTCATGTTCCTAGGTTCCTTATCTTGGAGAACCTTCCTTCTGTTCCTTCTGATCTCGGCAGTGATGGTGATATAAGCCATAGCCAGATTCTGAAATATAACTTTTAGTTTGCATTTTACTTTTTATGCTTCTATTTCTCAACTCATGGGGATTAGACATAAATGCCAATCTTGATCTTGCACCAGGAGATGCAAAAATGATCCTGGATGGCTGCGAGCCAGTAGGTTGAAGGTGAATCCAGCGAAGACGGAGATCCTTTTGCTGGGTCGCTCGGGCGGTGGGGAATCTCCATCTTTCTACCCTGGATGGTGCGGCGCTATGCCCATCATCATCTGTAAAGAGCCTTGGAGTCCATCTGATGCGTTTGGTGGTCCCTATGTAGACTTGTTCACCGCTACATGGTATATGGAAGACTCCTGCAGAGGTGAGAGGATCCACCTGGTAGTCCTGGGACTACCCCGGGGGTGAATCCCCATTGCTATCTTGCATCTTTTGGGCTCCCTGAGCCGAAAGATGCAGGTTAGCATCCCTCCCCCAAACCCCCAAATAACCCCTAGAAGTAAAATAAAACTTACCAGGCCAACATTACGTACATCTATCCTCGCTCCCTCCTGTCACAATGAAATGACACGCCAGGAGAAGAGGCAAGGAGGGATTTTCCTTCTCCCCCTCCCTCCGTCTCCTGGTGCCTCATTTTCTCATGCCGGGAGAGCGCAAGGGATATAATGGTGGCCCAGTAAGATTTATTTTATTTCAAGGGGTTATTTTGTGGGGCTTCAGGGTTGCTGAATGTAGACACCCCCTGGAAAGCCTGGGTTTAGGGGCAATTTGGGGACTTAAACCTGCTTCTGTTCAGGTTTAGGTCATGTCTGGAAGTGCCCTATCTCTCTGTGGCTCATGGCCTATTTTGGACCGATGGACAGTGTGACGCCCCCATGGGGCTGTTATCATTCTGCATTTTGTACTTTGCTGCCCTTACCTGCAAAGTCTTTGTTCTATTGTGGCCATGTGGGCATTTAGGGGTAAGGCTGTGTCTTGGCTCCAAACCTGATGTTGCCGCCTCTGACTCCTCCTCTTCCAGAGGTCACTTGGGGGCTGGATTTTCTTTTCTGCCCCCATTCCAAAGAACACACGGATGAAGCAAGGCTGGAACTTAAGCTTGCTGGGACATAGCATTCTTAGTTCACCTACTGAGTCTACCTGCGCTCTCAACCAAGTCAGCAGTGCATAAGGGGACCTGTCCTCAACAGAGACTGCGGATTTTTAACAGAACTTAGTGCATCTAAAAAGGCCAGAGAGCAACAGATGAACCTGGGATCCAAGAGAGACACCATCACTCTGCAAAGTAAAAGGCAAGTGATAGCTTCCCTTTCCAAGGACACTTTTGCAACCAACTAAGCATTTTGGGCCACCAGCATTTTTTACTGGTTGTTGTTTAATAAATCCTGTTTTGGTTCACTATTTCTGAGTCTAGCACTCATTATTATAGATATCCCGGGTCTCCCTGCATGTGGGAAGGCTCTTTTCTCTACCTTCAGGGTCATAGCTTGCAACGTCCATCCTTTTAAAGCCCTTTTTTGACCCTGAAGGCAGAAGAGACAGAGTTAAACTACAACTTGTCCTTACTATACATAACTACATATTCATATTACCTTTCTCCCATTTTTCCTTCTGAAGGAACCTTAGCTTATAAAATTAATGAGGGCAGGGATTGCTTTGTTTCCAGATAAAATGCTGCAATATATTGTGTTTATTGATCCTTGAGAAGAAGTCATCTTAATCTGCTGTAGCAAAAGCAATCTTGTGCGACCCTGAAAAATCAACAAATGTATTGTGGCATAAGACTGTAAGTGACAGAACTGATGCCATCAGATGCATGTAGTGGGCAGCAAAATGGGTAAGCCTAAGGGTGAAACAACAACAAAAATCATACAGTTTGCATTGAAATGTAAACATACTAATTTTGAACCAATGTAGGCATTGGTTTTCTTTTAGAATTTGCACACCATCAAATTTAGCAATGATGTACTCCAATAAAAGAAAATGAATATATGTATACTTGATGAGGATGCACATTGTAATGTATGTATTAGCAAAATATGATGTTCAAAAATCCAGTATATAGTTTTTTTTTATGTATGTATACTTAAAATGCAAACCAATATATTAGGAGGCAGATTAAGAGAAATGTAGACAAAAATGCATATCAATGTTCATTTGTACTTGAAAAATAATCTCTAATTTAATGTCAAACCAAAGCAAAGACTAGAAATATTCTCCAAAGTTGAAGATGAGCCAAGGTCATTCAATGAGTTTCACAGCCAAATGGGAATTTGAACCAGGTTTCCAATCTTAGAGTGATATCCATAACCACAGTCATCTTCTGAAAACTCCCAGGTATCTCTTGAAGATCCCAGAAGACAATGTGCGTCCAACTATAGAGACCAAAATGGACAATTCTCTACTGGCTCCCCAAGCAGCAGGTGAATGATTGTGGCTGGACCATTGTAGTGCTAAAAGGTGGTTTTGGAGAGGGGTGAATGGAGATACGTCATAGTTCTACCTTTGTGCAACTTTATGATACATCTCCTGATGCAAGATTTTTTTATTTTTTTATTTATTTGAATTTCTTGGCTGCCACTCCCAGGTGGCTCGGGGCGGCTCACAATCGAACAAATCACAACACATAGTACATAAAAACAGTTTAAAACAACAGCATTTAGCAGTAAGAACAGCATATATCACTAAACTAGCTCAAGTTACAAAAGCCTGTTGGAACAGCCAGGTCTTACAGTCCTTCTGAAATGCCATGAGGTCGCAGAGTGCCCTAATCTCCAACAGTAAGGAGTTCCAAAGTGTGGGCGCAATAATGGAGAATGCCCTTCTCCTCGTCGAAGTCAGGCGGAAGGCTTTGACGCTCGGTACTAAGAGAAGGTCCTGCTCTTCTGATCTCAGTGATCTCATGGGGCAATATGGGGTAAGGCGGTCCCTCAGGTACACTGGCCCCAGACCATACAAGGCCTTAAAAGTCAAAACTAACACTTTGAAGGTGATCCGGAATTCAACAGGCAGATTTCGAATGTTTTAACTTTTTTTGTATTACCTTTCTATTCCAAGTACAATAAATAGTTTCATGATTTCAAACTTCGATTTTTCTAATTTACAACTTTATTATATTTTACGAAAAAGGTAGCAATATTAATACATATATCTCTCTGTTAAATTGCTATTAAAAATTTAAAAATAATAATTTCTAGGGGGGTGGTGAGTAAAAAAATTTCTGGAAAGGGGGCGGGCGGTAGGCCAAAAAAGTTTGGGAACCACTGTTTTAGAGCATGGCCAACACATCGAGCAAAGCTAGGATGCTGAAGCAGACATTTGGGACTCATTTAAGGATCATGCATTTATCAGTGTCTGGGCTGCTTGTTGGCTTCATTCCATCCCAGCCAAAGATCTCATTATGGACATTGCTGTTCATCTTGGGCAGAAAGGCAATGCATTGAGGGAAGATAACTTTAAAACGAGAAAAATAACATTATTGAAGGAGCCAATTACTAAAAGGCCAAATGTGTCTTTAGGGCTTCATAACTTTATTTATTTATTTATTTATTTATTTATTTATTTATTTACATCATTTATATTCCGCCCCTCTCACCCCGCAGGGGACTCAGGGCAGATCACAATGCACACATACAAGCAAACATTCAATGCCATTTGACATACAACATATATAGTAGGGGTGGTTGATCCATAAAAACATTGATTCTAAACTACTATTGGGGGGGGGATTTTTTTAATTAGTAATTGAAATACTTACAAAAAAAATTCCCAAAAATTTGTGATTAAAACGTTATTAATAACAAATATTCATTATTATTCATGACGTCAGCTGGGAGGGAAGAATGGAGGACAAGTCTGAATAAGTCCTAAAACCCACTAACAACATCATAGAAGCAAGCTATATCAACAAATAATCAATTAATGCAAATAAATTCACAGATACAGTATGAGCTTCTTCTAACAGGAATATCAATCTTCTCCGAAATTGCTTTGCAGGGTAACTTACAGACACATCAGAGTCCTGTGCTGCCCTTCTGCCTGCTCGGAGGAAGGAGGAAAAGCGCGCGCTAAAGTAATTTTGGAGAAGATTGATATTCCTGTTAGAAGAATCTCTGAACTGGCGAGAGGAGAAGGGAGTCAGCTGAGAACTGAGAGGGGAAGATGCAAAATCTATTACAAAAATTTAAGAAAAATTGCCATCCCAGGTTCGGTAAAGAAATTATACTTCCTGGTTGGGCCTCCAGAGTCAATAAAACATTGAAATTAAAAAAAAACAAAAAATTATGATTTTCAAAGTATTTAAATTGAAGAAATCCACCCCTAATATATAGACAGACATAGAGGCAATTTAACATTCCAGGTTCTGGCCACCAGGAGGAGCTGTTGCATTCCTTCAGTCTTTTTTGTGTATTTCCTGGAGATTTATGGCTTCCTAAATCAGTTAAATTTAGCCTCCCCACACAAGTGGTACCTAAATTTCCTACTTGACAGATGCAACTGTCTTTCAGGTTGCAAAGGTCAACAACTTGAAATCAATTTGATGGCAACCAACAAGCAACAGAGGTGTCGGTCTCCATATCTTTCCTTGTAAACCCAGTTGGCGAGTTTGGAAACCAAAGTTCTATGTAATGAATCAAACAATGTTAATCCAACAAATGAAACTATTTAAGTTATCAAAATCAGTGACATCAAAGGAAACCCCCCAAGTGTAATAGTCCACTTTAGCAAATTAATTTTCAAACAAATTTCAAAGCTCAGACTAGAGATAAAAATATTTTCTTTCCCCCATCACATTATCACCTTGCTTAAGAGAAATGCAAACCTTTTTGTTTACAAGGAAACTCTCAGAGCATTCATAAATTACAACAGCACACAACAAAGTTGAAGGCCGTTTGAAAGAAGCAGCACTGCTTGTATGTTATTTATCCCACTGTTGTTTCCAGTCAAACAGGTTAGTGGGATTTTGTATTACTTGAAAAACCTGTCAAACAAGAAGTGATTGGAACAAAAGCATAATTCATTTACAGAATGGGAGATGATACTTGAGGACCCTTTTAAAGACACACACAGCTATTCTTTGTCTCACTGTCTTTGATCAAAATTCGTATCAACATCCTTATGGATTGGCAAATACTATGACTTCTTGAAGAGGGATGCATAAACTTTTTGAAATGTTATAGCACTGTTCTCTAAGGGCCCTTCCCCACAGCCCTATATCCCAGAATATCAAGGCAGAAAATCCCACAATATCTGCTTTGAACTGAGTTATCTGAGTCCAAACTCAGGTAATGTGAGATTTCCTGCCTTGATATTCTGGGATATAGGTCTGTGTGGAAGAGCCTGAAGCTCCTTCCACAAAGCTGAATAAAATCCCACAATCACCTCTATTATTTAACATCTATGTCCGACCACTTGCTCGGCTGGTCCGTAGTTTTGGGCTGGTGTGTCACCAATATGCGGATGACACCCAGCTCATTCTGGGGATGGAGGGCAGGCCTGAAACCGTACCCGATAATTTCCATCAGTGCCTTAGGCCGTCACTGGATGGCTGCGAGCCAGTAGGTTGAAGGTGAATCCAGCTAAGATGGAGATCCTGTGGCTGGGTCATCCGGGTGGGGTGGAGATCAGGGGCGGCCCGACCTAATTTGGGGGGGGGTACGCGAAGAAATTTTGTCGCCCCCCCGCCGCGGCGTCACTCACCGCCTCCGCCACGCCCACACCGCCGCCGCCACGCCGCCGCCGCCGCTGCTGGCCCCATCGGCCGCGGCACACCTCCGCGGCGCACCTTTCTGCTGGCGGCGCGCATGCATGGAGGGAGCATCTACAGGCGCTATAGCGCCTGTAGATGTTTCTGCACACGCGAATGTCTGGCACGCGCACTCGCTCCCAAGCGCGCCTGCCGCTTTGGAGCCAGCGCATGCGTGCAGTGCAGGTTTGGCGCATGCGCTGGCTCCAAAGCGGCAGGTGCACTTGGGAGCAAGTGCGCGTGCTCGTACATTCGCGTGCGCAGAAGCGTCTACAGGCGCTATAGCGCCTGTAGGTGCTTCTGCTTGCGCGGACGGGCAGCGGCGCAGGGCAGTGCGGCAGTGGTGGGGGTGCGGAGTCGGCGCAGCGGCGCCCCTCCCAGCCGGTGGTGCCCCTCCCAGCCGATAGCGCTCTACGCAACCGCGTAGGTCGCGGAATCCCTGGGGCCGCCCCTGGTGGAGATCCAATTTCCTTCCCTGGACGGCGCGACATTATGTCCACCATCAACAGTTAAAAGTCTTGGCGTCACTCTGGACTCTCAGCTGACGATGGAGACGCAAATCTCCGCCATCAGTAGAGTTGCTTTTTTCCATCTCCATCAGGCAAGGAAGTTGGTTCCCTACCTCTCCCGCCACGATCTAGCCACAGTGGTCCAAGCCACGGTCATCTCAAGACTGGGCTACTGTAATGCTCTCTACGTTGGCCTTCCTTTGCTACTGATCCGGAAACTGAAACTGGTTCAGAATGCGGCAGCTCGACTACTGGCTGGCGTCCCGACGACCAGCCACATAACACCTGTCCTCCGCGAGCTGCACTGGTTACCAGTAGAATGCTGGATCACTTTCAAAGTGCTGGTACTGACCTTTAAGGCCTTGAACGGTCTGGGGCCAGTGTACCTTAGGGACCGCCTCATCCCATACTGTCCCACTAGGCCACTACGTTCAGAGTCGGGCCAACTCCTGGAGGTTCCCAGCTTTAAAACATACCATCTAACGGCCACAAGACGGAGGGCCTTCTCAATAATCGCCCCCACCTTGTGGAATGCACTGCCTTCTGGAGTTCGTGCCCTCACAGACATGTTGGCATTCCAGAAGGCGTGCAAAACCCTCCTGTTTCGGCAGGCTTTTGGGTAATAAGGCGATGACTCGTCTTGTTGTATATGACTCCTGACGAAGTTATCTACTTTTGTTCATCTGCTCGCTGTGTATTTTATTGTGTTTTATATTGTGTTTTTATAGTGTTTTATATTGTGCTTTTAAACTTTGTGTCCATTGCTGTAAGTCGCCCCAAGCCACGCCGGAAGTGGCGACTAAATACGAATAATAAATAAATAAATAAATAAAATTATCTGCTTTGAACTGGAATATATGGCAATGTGGACTCATAACCCAGGGGCCCATCCATACAGTACCTTTATTGCGGTAACTCCCGCAATAAAGGAGGGGCTGTCCAGACAACATTCTGGACAGTCCCGAATTAATTTGCTACAAACCAGGAAAAATTAGATAGTGGATTTAATCCATGCCTTTTTGGAAGTGTGTCCAAACACCATTCCCACAGTTTTCCAGTCTAAATTAGTCTGGAATACTGTGGGAATATCCACCCCTCCCTCAAAGCCCCCAAACCCTTTTGAGAAGTAAAGAAAACTTACCCTTCATCAGTACATTCTTGGAGCAGCTCTCCCGATACATAGAAATGATGTGCCTGGAGAGGGGGGGAGGAGAGAAATTGCCCCCCCCCCCGCTCTCCTGGCCCATCATTTCTACATGCCGGGAGAGCTGCTCCAAAAGTGAACTGGAGGCCGGGTAAGTTTATTTTACTTTTCAAAGGGGTCTGGGAGCCTCATGGGAGGGGGATAGGGCCTCCAGATGTTCTCGCAGGCCAGTCCCGCAAGAGCATCTGGGCACCCACCCTGGAAAGCGTGTGCTTTCTGGGGTGTTTGTGAACAGGCCCCCAGGAAGATCCACGTTTTTAAAGGACGGATTCTCCTGGGATAAAGGCCTGTATGGATCCGCCCCCAGTTCAAAGCAGATATTGGGGCCGGAGAGATAGCACAGTGGTAACAAAGCTGTGTTTGCAATCAGAAGGTTGCATGTTCAATTCCCGGGCTGGTCTGGACACCCAGCTGTGAGGCCTGTCCACTGTCCACCTAATAGATCGAAAACAAGCCAACTGTGAGTAGATGAACTAGGGACCGCTCGGCGGGGAAGGATTTTTATAAGGACTTTACAACACCTGAATAAAAATAAGGAAGATCGGCTGCCGGAGGTGGAATGTGGAACCAGAAGCTATCGTCTGAGGATGAGGCAACAGCGCCCCCTTGTGACGTAATGGAGCAACCGCACCCGCAACGCAGCCAGAAGAGAAAAAATCCTTCTAATTGCACAAGTTTGTCTGCACATGTTTGTCTGTACAATGTATTGTAATTGTATGTCAGCCGGCAGGGACTGTCTGCTGTATGTGTAATGTAATCCGCTCTGAGTCCCCTTCAGGGTGAGAAGAGCGGAATATAAATAAAGTGTATTATTATTATTTTCTGCCTTGATATCCTGGATTATATGGCTGTGTGTTTGCCTTCTCCCCCATGATTCTCCTGTCCTTACCTGTTAATTACTAAAAGCTGTCAGTAGGTCCCAATCCCACAATTTTCCTGTCACCTACCCTGATGCAATTGGCCCCTTCCACTTCTGTGCTGGGCTGACAGCAATAAAGTGACATCAGAAGCTGGAAATCTCCTCCTCATCCTTGCTATTCTAAAGCTGTCAATTTTCATTTTATCTATTATATTATAGTTGTGTCAGCTTTTTTCAAATCTAAAATTGCAAATTACTCAAAAATTAAAAAAATTACAGAACAGTGCTAGTGCAGGAGAGGTGGGATGACAAGAGCACATGTAAGTATGATCGCAGAACCATGAATTGGTCAAATCCGCACAATTACAGGAGCGAAGAGAGGTGCAATATCAAAGGTGCATTACCGAAAGGCCAAACAGGGCATAGGGTTACAGCCTGTGTTGGACGGGGTTACACTCCCCCTGAAGACGCAGGTTCGCAGTCTGGGTGTGATCCTGGATTCATCGCTGAGCCTGGAACCCCAGGTTTCGGCGGTGACCAGGGGAGCATTCGCACAATTAACACTTGTGCGCCAGCTGCGCCCGTACCTTGGGAAGTCTGACTTGGCCATGGTAGTCCATGCTCTGGTTACATCCCGTATAGATTACTGCAACGCTCTCTACATGGGGCTGCCTTTGAAGACTGCTCGGAAGCTTCAATTGGTCCAATGGACAGCAGCCAGGTTGATAACAGGAGTGGCACTCAGGGAGCGCACAACTCCCCTGTTGTGCCAGCTCCACTGGTTACCAGTTTGCTACCGGGCACAATTCAAAGTGCTGGTTTTGGCCTTTAAAGCTCTAAATGGTTCTGGTCCAACTTACCTGTCCGAACGCATCTCTCCCTATGAGCCATCAAGATGCTTAAGATCATCCAGGGAGGCCCTGCTCTCGGTCCTGCCTGCTTTGCAGGCACGTCTGGCGGGGACGAGAGATAGGGCCTTCTCAGTGGTGGCTCCTCGGCTTTGGAACTCCCTTCCTAGTGACATCAGATCGGCCCCCTCCCTCCTGACATTTCGTAAGAAAGTCAAGACTTGGCTTTTCGAGCAAGCATTCGCTGACGAACTTTAATTAATCAAGATCAAAGGATTAGTATGACGACAAAACAGAAACCAATTTTAAGATTGTGGAGCTGAGATTTGTATTTTGTAATTTTAATTGTTAATTTATATGGTTTTTATATGTCTGTTTTTATCTTATTATGATGCATTGTATGTGGGCACTTGCTGCCGCTTGTTCCCCGCCTCGAGTCGCCTTCGGGCTGAGAGAGGCGGTATAGAAGCATAGCAAATAAATAAATAAATACCTGGTATGTAACCACTATCAATGATAGCACAACTGCAGTGGTATAACCGGTGCATGTGATAAAGTCCTTAGTGAAGTCTTAGCAGTAAACGTAGTTTGCAGCCTGTTTTAGTTCCAAACCAAGCAAAATGTCACCATCACTGCTGTGTAGGTAGAATTCTTTAAGTTGCCTGGCTATAGAACTTGGACATCAGTTACGGCCTTTGCCTATCCTCCCACTCCCTTATAATGCCTCCTTCGGTAAATCACTCCAGCCTGCGGTATCATAAGCTTGATTCTGAGAGGTTTAATTTTTTTTTTTTACCAAAACATAAAAGACTGCTCTAGTTCCTATTTAAGTCAAAGGCAACGCCATTAAATGACATTATAATCCTGATTATCTCTTTCATGGGTACTATCTCCCTCATTTCCGATTCCGTAGGCTTCGGTCAATTTCTGCCAAGATTGCTTCATTCATTTCCAGGCTTGAGATAGCCGAGTTTATGGTTTATGGTCTCGTTCATCAAGCTGCCAACACTTTAGGGTTTCCCTTTGACATTTTGCTAAAGCAGATTCATTTAATCTACCCTGTGTAATGGGGCCATTGGCAGCATTTAACAGTGATTGGCCTGGACCATCCATTGGTTTAGACTCCTGACGTTTTTTGCTTCCTTCATTCCATTTTGGAATCTCTCTCATACTGTGGGAATCATTTTTTGCGGCACAGAAAGACAGTTTACTTTTATTTTATAGTTGTTTTGATTTCCATTTGAGATATAGCCCCACCAATGTAAATCTGTACACACACTATGACAATTCAGAGGTTTTTGAGAAGGCAGAATTCTAGAATGTTCCCCTATATCAGTGTTTCTCAACCTTCCTAATGCCATGACCCCTTAATACAGTTCCTCATGTTGTGGTGACCCCCAACCATAAAATTATTTTTGTTGCTACTCCATAACTAATTTTGCTACTGTTATGAATCGTAACATCAATATCTGCACCAAATTTGGCACAAATACCTGATACTATCTCGTTTTAATAGGGGGTTGGGCGGGATTGATTTTGTCGTTTATGAGTTGTGGTTACTGTCATTTATAGTTCACCTATAATCAAGGAGCGTTCTGAACTCCACCAACGATGGAATTGAACCAAACTTGGCACACAGGACTCCCATGACCAACAGAAACATACTACTGGAACGGTTTAGTGGGCATTGACCTTGAGTTTTGGAGCTGTAGTTCACCTATATACAGAGAGCACTGCGGACTCAAGCAATGATGGATCTGGACCAAACTTGGCACAGATACCCAATATGCCCAAATGTGAACAGTGGTGGAGTTTGGGGACAATAGACCTTGACATTTGGGAGTTGTAGTTGCTGGGATTTATAGTTCATCTACAATCAAAGAGCATTCTGAACTCCACCAATGATAGAATTGGGCCAAACTTCCCACACAGAACTCCTATGACCAACAGAAAATACTATGCTTTCTGATGGTCTTTGGCGACCCCTCTGACACCCCCTCGCGACCCCTTCAGGGGTCCTGACACCCAGGTTGAGAAACACTGCCCTATATTTAAAAAAATAACCTTTAACATATTATAATGTTTTAATATATGTTAAAAGCTATTACATCAGGAAGAAAGATCCATATAAACCTTTGTCCTTTGGCACTTTTGTTGTTTATTCATTCAGTCACTTCCGACTTTTTGTGTCTTCATGGACCAGCCCACACCAGAGCTCCCTGTCAGCCGTCACCGCCCCCAGCTCCTTCAAGATCAAGCCAATCACTTCAAGGATACCATCCATCTATCTTGCCCTTGGTCAACCCCTCTTCCCCTTTCCTTCCATTTTCCCCAGCATCACTGTCTTCTCTAAGCTTTCCTTTCTTCTCATGATGTGGCCAAAGTACTTCATCTTTGCCTCTAATATCCTTCTTTCTATTAAGCAGCCAGGCATTATTACCTGAAGTATGGACGGGTTGGATCTCCTTGTGGTCCAAGGCACTCTCAGAATTTTCCTCCAGCATCACAGGTCAAAAGCGCCTATCTTCCTTCACTCAGCCTTCCTTATGGCCCAGCTCTCATATCCATAGATTACTACAGGGAATACCATCGCTTTAACTATGCGGATCTTTGTAACCAGTTTGATGTCTCTTTGGCACTAGTTTATACTATGACTAGCTGTACCCGGTCACGGGCTGCTGTAGCGTTGTGTAGTGGTACGGAAAATTACTGCTCCTTTTCCCTCCCTGTTTTCTTTCTTTCTGCCCCCCCTTGTTCCTCCCATTATCCCACTTCTCTTCCTTTCCTTCTCTTTCTCTTCTTTTCTCTTTCAGTTTCCCTCTTTCCCTTTCTTCCATTATTCCCTTCTCCTTTTCCCATCCTTCCTCTCCTTCCCTTTCTATCCCTTTCTCTTTCTTTTTCTCTCCTGTTTCCTTTTCCTTTTCTTCCGTCCCTCCTCTCTTTGGCCCTTGATAGGGGGCACAAGGGCGCCAGATGCCTTCACAGAACATTTGATTTTAACTTTATACACTTAAAATTTAATATAACACACAATTAATTTAAATTACACAAACAGATTATTTAGTGCATTTATTAAAAGGTTTAGTTTGGGTTACAGTAGCTCCTGGGTCCTCCCAGAGCATCCAATGGCTTTGGAACAGCAAAACTTAGATGGAGTGGAATTCGTTTTTAAAAATAAGAAAGAAAGTAATATATCTTGTATGAAGTCTTTCAAATATCTAAATTAATTTTGGAAGGGTATATGGTGGCTTGACAACAATGTAAAAAGTCTGACATGCAGATAAATTGTTTACCTCTTCATTAAAGCACCGGGAATGTGGTGCAGCTGGCTAAGTGTCAGCTGCATAAGATCTCTCTGACCAATAGGTCATGAGTTCGAGGCCTGCCCGGGTTGAGGTGGGTGTTCGACCTTTAAGTGTAGCCTGGTGTCGACCTTTGCAGCCCGAAAGACAGTTGCATCTGTCAAGTAGGAGATAAAGGTACCACATTAAGTGGGGAGGCAAATTTTGACTGAATTATGAGGCCATTAAAGAACTCCAGGAATCACTGAGGAATGCGGAAGGAACAACAAGGGACGATGGGAACGCGGAGAGATGAGGAGTGTGTCACCTCCCCCTGGTGGCCAGAGTTTGCCTCTGTTCGTCTATATGTGTGTATGTGGAAAACAGCAGGGATTGTCTGCTAAGTATGTATACCTGTGGTCCGCTCTGAGTCCCCTTTGGGGTGAGAAGAGCAGAATGTAAATAAAGTGTATTATTATTATTATTTTAAAAAATGCCTCTCAGGCATTGGTCATTTAGTCATGTTCCCATCACTTCACATTTTTTTCATTGTAGATAATACGGGCATGTGTGGGGTTTTTTTCAAATTAAGTTTTGACTAAGTAAAACTGCAGAAAAACAGATGGAGGACAGGTGTGACTGGTGCCCAATGTAATGACCCCTATCCTCCCAGCAGAAAGTCTGGTGAGAAATTGTCTATAACTGGCAAGATTCTTGTATTGCATTTCTACCCAAATTGGCTGTAGTCCAAATGAAAGTGAAACACATAAATGTAATCATTAATCTTGGGTAGATCTTCCTGTCTCCTTTTAATAGGCAGTTGGCATAGGAAATGTAAGTCCCACATCCTATGCAATATAAATGTTCTTTGTCTTTTAATCTCAAGCATTGATCCTAAAGTACATAATAAATTTCTTGGGTTACCTAAATAATAATTCCCAGGTCTCAGAGACATAGCTGTTTGGCTGTATCTTAGGCCCCTTCCACACAGCTGTATAAAATCCACATTGAACTGGATTATTTGGCAGTGTGGACTCAGAAAACCCAGTTCGAATTAGATATTGTGGATTATCTGCCTTGATAGCCTGGGTTATATGACTGTGTAGAATGGCCCTTAGTAGTTGACTCTAATATTAATCTCATCTAGGGTGTGACAAAGTGTATCCCCATGATGGCATGCAGTCCCCTCTCCAATATTGTTTTCCTGGTCCTACATTTCAACAGAGTCAAATAGATCAAACTATCTAGTATAGACATTATCACTGTTAATGTAATAAATGTTTTCCTGAACATAACTCCTTTAACAGCAACTTTGGAACCAGAGGTAAACATGACATGCAAAAAACGGGAATAGGTTCCTGCGCCACAAAAAAAAGTTTCAGCAAACCTTTAATCCAACAGTATTGTTGCACCCTAGTCTTGAGAGCACCTTTCCACACAGCTCCACACAGAATCCAGTAATTTATAACTGCAGCAGTTTATTTACAAAGGCATATACAAAAGGAAAAAAGGGCAATTCCCAAAAAACAGTATAAAATGTGCTATGAAATAGCAATAGACCATAGATAAAGAGATCAGTACTCCAAAATAGCAAGGTGCATGATATTCAAGCAGTCAGGAACATAGACATAAATCCATAAGCATGAACATAGACATAAATCCATAAGAAGGAAAACAGAAACTATTCCAAGGCAAAACTCTTAGGAACAAGGCAAACACAGGAGACAGGATACATGAACATGAGAGCTGATCCAGGACCTTGATTCTATGGCACCGTTGTCTGCTCTGAAGAGGTCAAACTTGACCAAGAAGCCCTGAGGTCATCCCTTCAATATCTGGATTTCAAGGACTGCTTCTCACGGAGTCTTTCTGACATTCTAGTTAACCATTCCTTTGCTCTCTCAGTGCCAAGGCCTAATCCAATATCGCGGGAAAACTCCCCATCTTCTGAAGGCCGAGAAGGCCGATTCCCAAGGGAAACGGAATCCCAAACATCCATTATCTCTTCTCAGCTGTCGACCCTTCTCTCTGATCTACAGCCTGCAATTCTGCCTAGACTAGAACCCCACTTTTTCCATCGAAGCTTCATTGCATTATTTACTTCAGACATGCTGCGGCAATCTGACACAGAAAATTTGGGTTTGTACATCTCTCCTTCACCATGCTCTTAATGTTGATGCTGCTAAAAAGCCTTCTAGCTAGAGAGATGAGGAGAAAAGGAGGGTTGTGAGGGCATTAAAAGACTTTGTCATTAAATTTTGGTCAGATACTTTGTTAATTGAGGTATGTCTCTAAAGGGTGCTGGAAAAGGAGGACCATTTATAATAAGTCAAATTATATTTGGAATACCATAGGCAGGGGCGGTCTAAGGTAATTTTAAATGGTAGGCGAACATTATTTTGGTGCCCCCCCCAAAAAAAACATTATTTTGCCACCCCCCATGTAAAACAAATATACAATTATAATATCACAATACCATTAGTAGTATTATATTGTATCAATGTATATACAATATATTATACCATACTCATACTATATTATATCATAATTATATTATACTACATTACAATATAATTATATTATAATATATTGACATTATAATATAATGTAACATTCTATTATATTATTATTATAAAGTAATAAAATTATTTATTTAAATAAAATTATCCTCTACTAAATATTTTCATTACTCCTATAAAACTCAAATAACCCAAAATAAAATAAAATAAAATATTATATATTACTATTTTGTACAATACTGCAATATTGTTTGTAATATTACATGTAATATAAAATATATCATTATTCTATTGTTATATTGTATTTGTATTATATTGTATGACAATATTAAGCAGAACTGTATAATAATCAACAAGAAATGCAATGTAAATGCATCAAAATCAGAATATATTACCTATCACCCGTCTCATAATTCATAGGAGTCTCCCATAAGTCCAAAATTAGGATCCCAATGTAAATGTAAATAGAAAAACAGCCGAAATGTTCAAATGAGGTCGAATACAGGCAGCGCGGCCTGGGCAAACTTGGGCCCTCCCTCCCTCTAGGTGTTTTGGACTCCAACTCCCACAACTCCTCATAGCCTCAGGCCCCTCAGGTCTAGACAGAAATAGAGCCGAAGAAAGAAAGGAGGGAGAAGAGGTCACAAAGGAGGAGGAGGAAAGCCCTTCATTCATTCCTTCACTTACACTTCCTTCACTGATTCTTTTCTCCTTCCCTGCAAATGCGCGCGTGCGGCGGAGACAAAGGGAGAGGGGAAGCACTCCCTGCCTGCCCGATAGGGAGTGCTTTGCTTACAGGCTTCTGCGCAAGGGAGCTACTGGGCATGCGCGGAGGTTTTCGCGCATGTGCAGTTGCTCCTGCGCTCAACTTCAGCTCCAGAGCAACTGCGCCTGCGTGAAAACCTCAGCGCGTGCCCAGAAGCGGCGTCGGAGTGCACAAGGCCGGGGTCAAAAAGCAGGCAGCTGCAGCACTGTCTGAGGAACATCGGCAGGGCCAGGATGGCGCCCCATGCGGCCAGGATGGCGCCCCCTTCCCAGATGCCGCCCTAGGCGGCCGCCTACTTGGCCTATCTTGTAGGACCGCCCCTGACCATAGGTCTGAGGTATCCAAAGGAAGGGGCAGTTGGTGGAATGGCATATTTTCATCTGGACCCCTAACTTCAGTATTGGTTGGTCTATTACCATCTTTTGAAGGGGAACCGTTAGCTCCATCCCCCACTGTGAAGAGTCTCGGTGTTATCCTGGATTCCAAAATGACGATGGAAGCCCAGATTGCCTCCACTAGTAAAAGGGCCTTCTTTCATCTATGCCAAGCGAGGCAGTTGGCACCTTATTTACCAACAGAGGCGCTGGCTACGGTAATCCATGCCACGGTTACATTGAGGCTGGATTACTGCAATGCTTTGTATGTGGGCTTACCTCGAGCAGCAATTTGCAAGATCCAAATTGTGCAAAATGCAGCTGCTAGACTTCTCACAAAAACATCAATGAGGTGCCATATAATGCCGTCCCTGCAGTGCCTACATTGGCTGCCAGTTGAACACAGAGTCCTCTATAAGACCCTGGTCCTAGCATTCAAGGCCTTTCGAGGTCAGGGTCCTTCATATCTAAGAGACCGTTTAATGCCACTCCACCACCAGAGACTGCCACGGTCAGCTCATGAGAATCTTCTCTATGTCCCTGGCCCTAGAGAGGTCCGTTTGGAGTCCACAAGACAGAGATCTTTCTCCATTGTAGCCCCAATCTTGTGGAACTCCCTACCGCCAGACCAAAGAGCCACTCCTGATCTACATATATTTTTAGGGGCACTTAAAACATGGTTTTTCAGAAGAGCCTATGATTGTTAGTAACAAGCGGTGACTATGTAACCTGTTTATTTTAATTGTGTAAGTCGCCCAGGCACCTTTGGTGGAGAGCGACTCATAACAAATAAAGTTAGTTAGTTAGTTAGTAGTATAGGTATTTTCCTCTCTGTTGGCGCCCCCTTGTTGTGGGGGAGAGGCTTGCGTACCCTAATGAAGTTGTGAGCTATGCTGGCGGTGGCATAATAGCCACCGGTAGGGCCTCCATGCCAGACGGGTCACAACCGAAGGGTCTGACAAAGAGCGTCAAAGGGCAGGATGGGCTCTAGCCTTTTGGCAACCATCCTAGGAGAAGGAAAACTCTGATTTCAAACCCGGGCAGATGGTGCTCGTTTAACCCTGTAAGATCAACCATCTAGAGAAGGAAACTCGAACCAAACCTACGACCTGAGGACTTCGCTGCCACCGTCCAAGCTTGCTAAGCCCCGGCAGACGAACCTTTGGTTTAAAGGGTGAGGCCAGTTCTGTGCACGCTGCGCTCCACCAGAAAAATCCATTGCACAGGCTTGAAGGACACATCCAACCTCTGAAGCATCGGCGTGCTTGTGGAGAGCGTGGGAGGAGTCCTTCCTGGATCTTCGTTCGCGAAGAAAAGCCAAGAAGAAAAAAGAAAAAAAAGTATAGGTATTTTACTCCCACAAAAAGTAAGTGGGTATCACTGTGACCAGTCTCACAGCTATCTGCACAAATTTAATTAAACATTCTAGACAAATATGAAAAACACAGCTTTTCAATCCGTATTAAAACAGATGTTCACATGCAAACAAAATATTTGCAAAATATTCAGTAGCTAATGTACCTTTCAGTAGCTGTTTTCAGGAGGTTATCAGTATTTCCAAAGCTTTTTAAATTGTGATTTTAAAAAATATATATATTTAAAAAAACAACTTCCATTTAGAAATTTCTATGAGTTGTTGTTTTTTAAAAACACACACACACACATTCAGGCTAATTTGGCTTTACAGCTAATGGCAGAGCTATAACCTAGATTTTCTGTGGCTATTGCATTAGGCAGAAAGAGTTATGAAACTTCATGCCTCTCTACATTCTGTTGAGCTTGCAGTCTTGGGGGAAGGGGAGAGCACATTCTCAGGTACTAAACGTCAAATTGCTGATTGGAACAGATGCTGGCGCGAGCTGAGTAAGCAACTTCCGAGAGTGGCTTTTTCTTAAAAAATAGAACTTCTTCTGAACTGGTCAAGGGCTCCATATTACACTGTTTTTATGGTGGTACTGTTTTTATTTCAATGGATTTTCAGTGGTATTGTTGTGCTGCTATTGTAATAAGATTTTAATTTCTGAGATGAACATGAACCTATATCATAACTAGCTCCAATTAACTCCAACCTGTGAACCTGTAGATTTCTCACCAGAATCTCCTATGGTTGTTTGAAAACTTGACAAAGGGTACACAATAAAAAGGCCTGTACAGATGGAGCTGTTCCTTCTTTCCCAGCCAAGTCAGCGGCCAAGCAAGGCAAGGGCCTCCGCCGGGAGACCAAGGACCAGCAACACCACCATATATTATTATAATAATTTTATTATAATAATAATATAATATAATAATGTTATATTATAATTTCAATATATTATAATGTCTCTCTATATATACTATAATATAATAATTATGATATTAATAATAATATATGAATATTTCTTTATATATTAATATGTTAATATTAATGATGTGTAATATATAGTAAATATAGAGATCTTAGATCCAATCTCATTGGACCATGGCTTTTAAAGTACCCGGGGCGCAGTGAAAGATGTTATTCCACCCTGCTGCTTTCGGACTCTAACACTGCAATGACTTACAGTGTTGCTAAGTTCTGTGCTGCTGCCCTTAATATCAGACGGGTGATGATTGACATCGTAAGGCAACAATATCCTGTCTTTTAAAATATATTTTTATACTGATTTCTAGTCTGATTTTAAATAACCGTTTACTGGGGAGTTATCCTTCTCCTCTTAGGGCGCTTGTGCCCGCTTTGTGCTGGTCTGTGACTGTAATAAAGTTTTGATTGATTGAACTCCAACCTGTGAACCTGTAGATTTCTCACCAGAATCTCCTATGGTTGTTTGAAAACTTGACAAAGGGTACACCATAAAAAGGCCTGTACAGATGGAACAGCTTTCAGGAAGAATAGTTTCTATCTGATGGTTCAGGTCCCAATTTAAGCAGTGTGGTGTTTCAGCCTGGTGCTCATGTGCATGCTAGGGATGATGGGATTGTTCCTGAAAATGCTGCTGATGGGATGCTTAGTGAGAATTTTGAGATGCAAAGTGACCTTTCAGATGAGGCTTACTTTCCTGGGAACAGTTCTCTTCTCAGGGCTTCATTAGATGAGAATTCTTGTGTTCAGGACTCTGAAGGTCTTGATGTTGATAACGGGACACATGGGAATCTTAACAAGCTACCATTCAACCACCGAGATAGCATTTGAGAATCTAAGCAGGCTGCCAGCCTCCGACGCAGCAATCGGTTTGCAAACCGAAACTGATTTGTCTTTATATGAGATTGCTAGGGAAATTGTCTTCAGTTTCCAGGCTTCGTTCAGAATACCATGCCAAGTTTTGTCTTGTCTCCAAGCTCTTGATTTTGCCTAGGACTCTGTGCACGTTTTGCTTCTATAGCTGCCTTGTATCATTCATGGGATTTGCATCAAGCTTTCTACCTTTGCCTTTGGATTTTGGGACTAATGGAACTGTGTGATTTTACCTTGGATATATTCTACAATTGATCTTCTTTTAACCCTTTTGTTGGACACTATATTTGTTTCAATAAAAGCCTATTATTCAGACTGTCTGTTGTGTGTGTGAAATAGGGGGGGGGGGTGCTCCTTGTCTGAAGTGCAACAAGCAGGGCTACAGTGAGGACAAGTGAGCCAGGACACTGTCCCCTGTCAACATTCAAAGTGTTCTCTGAAGAAAGAGAACACTTGGAATAATTTATTTGTGAAGACATTTAATTTATGTTTTAGCTTCCAAATGGTAGCCCATCCCATCCAACAGGCAAGGTACATATATCAAATAATTTGTTATTGCTGTTAGGAACCTTCAAGTCATTTCTGACTTATGACTACCATACCATGGGGTTTTCTTAGACATATTTGTTCAGAGACGGGTTGTGTTTGTTTTCACTGTGGCATGCCAAAGGTCAACCAGTAGGTTTTCATACTGAGCAAAAGTTCAAACTCTAGTCTCTAGAGAAGGAGTTCAGTGTTCAAACTACTGCAACACGCAGACTCTCATTCAATGCTTTTAATATTATATCTTGCTTTAATAAACTCCAAGTGGGTTGAAGAGGCTCCCAAACAGATACATAGGTTGTTATTGTCTAATGTGACCAATAGTGTTATTGAAAAACCAATATTTTAAATACCATATCATACTAATATCTCATCAGGCTTCAAGTTTAACCACCAAAGTATCTGCCTGGGAACATCTTCAAGCCACTTGGAATTGTTAAAGTGGAATATAGTAACTAAAATAAACAAATAAGTGACAACTCAGCTTTGTGTGCATGCTAAACATGGCAGCCAAATTGTTATGGTAACTTCTCGGTGTGAGCATATCATGCCTGTTCTAAAGTCACTCCACTGGCTGTCGATTAGTTTCTGGGCAAAGTACAAGGTGTTCGTTTTGACCTTTAAAGCCCTACAATGGTTTGGGTCCAGGTCACCTAAAGGATCATCTTATCCCGTACAATCTGCTCCACACATTGAGGTCCTCTGGGGGGTGTCTGCTCCAGCCTGCCAGAATCCAACTGGCAACCATCACCCAAAGGACCTTTTCATTGGCCACCCCAAGACTGAGGAACAACCTTCCAGTAGAGCTCTGACATCTAAATCAGCTGTCAAATTTGAAAACCATATAAAGCCCTATCTCTTCTGGCAGGCCTACCAAGACAGTCTTTAAGCATGAATTTTAAACTCATGTTATATAGTTTGGTCTCTGTCCTGTGTGATTAATGTGTATTTTACAGAAATACTTCAACCAAATGTGTGTTTGTAGAATTTTGCATAGTATTTGTGTGTTTTTAACTCTGCTGTGTCAAAAATAAAATTATTATTATTATTATTATTATTAAGCAAGAACTGGAAAATCAAACTGCAAGTTTCCCCCCAAAACAATGATTGTCAAAATCATATCAACAAAGTTTTGTTTAATGTTAAATTGTTATGTCCCAATGGGTAACTATCTAAGTCTCATCCTTCATGCAAGGATCTCCGTATTTACTCGATTCTAATGCTCACCTTTTTTTTTTACTAAATTACTGTCCCAAAATTAGAGTGTGCATTAAATTCACATAATGTGGTAAATACTTTTTTGGGTTTCAGGGTTTTGAAAATCGAGATGGGCATTAGATTTGATGGTGCATTAGACTTGAGTAAATACAGTATCGCCTTTTGGTGTATATCAGGGGTGGGCAATTATTTTTTCCAAGGGGCCACACGAGAGCCAAAAAATATTATGGAGGGCTGCACCTAAAGGCTGAACTGCAATCTAATCTACATTATTTATTTATTTATTTACTATATTTACTATATATTACACATAATTAATATTAACATATTAATATATCAAGAAATATTTATATATTATTAGTATTAATGTCATATTTATTATAGTATATATATATATATATGAACATTATAATATATTGAAATTATAATATAATATAACATTATATTATATTATTTATTATATTATTATTATAAAATTATTATAAAATAATAATAAAAACCACTAAAATAAAATGAAATTCAAGAAGACAAGGTGCAAACCAAGATGGAGGCTGACATCCTCAAGAGAGAAAGGATTCCAAGATGGAATGGCCCAATAGACCCAGCCCAGAGGATGACAAAGCGAACCCAGCCACCGCCGCAGCAGAGCAGAGCAGCAGTCGATCGGAGGCTGCAGACCTCCGCTTGCTCTCGCCCCCAGCCGTTCCGTCAGAGGCGTTCCCAATCGGCTGATCGCCCTGCTATGGAGTGCCTGCCATCCCGGCTTTGGAGTGCCTGCCATCCCGGGAGGTGATCCGGGCCTGCAGCAGGAGCAGTCAGCAACCTGCCGCGGCTGATCGCCCTGGTGACCCGGAAGACGATCAAGTCTTCCGGGTCGCCAGGACAATCAGCCGCCGCAGGTCACCGACTGTTCCCACTGCAGGACTGGATCGCCTCCCGGGATGGCAGGCACTCCAAAGCCGCCGCTCCTCCGATCGTTCTTTGGAGCGGCAGGCTGTCTGCCGACACAGGCCCCACAGCCCGTGATGGGATGGCGGCAGCGGCAGCCCTTCCTCTTGCAGAAATGGCCCCACCCCTGACACCCTTCTCCCTGAGCCAGTCAGAATCGGCCAGCGGGCCGCATCCGGCCCACGGGCCGTAGGATGCCCAGGTCTGGTGTATATGAATGGCTACTTGGGAGGAAATAATAGGGACCTAAAAACAAAACTTTATAGTATAGAGCAGGGGTCCTCAAGCTAAGGCCCGAGGGCCGGATACAGCCCTCCAAGATCATTTACCCTTGCTCAGGGTCAACCTAAGTGTGAAACAATTTGAAAGCACACAACAACAAGCCTATCTCATCAACCAAAAGCAGCCTCCCACTTCCCATTGAAATACTAATAAGATTGTATTTGTTCAATTGTTCTTTATTTTAATTATTGTATTGTTTTAAGTGTTTTTTGCACTACAAATAAAATATGTGCAGTGTGCATAGGAATTCATTCATTTTTTTAAAAAAAAATTATAATCCAACCCTCCAATAGTTTGAGAAGCTGTGACCTGGTACTGTAATTTAAAAAAAATTGAGGACCCCTGGTATAGAGGCTGGACAAAATATAGATTAACCTGAAACTGCCTGCTAAAGGGTCAGCTATGTAGCCAACAGCCCTTCAGCATGTGACAACTCTCTAGTTTACACAAAAAGTCTTGCAGCAGAGCTTTGCATTGGAAAATGACAGCTAAAGATGGGATAACCTGTGGACCTTATGTTCTAATCTGAGGGCAATTACCAGGATCAAAACAGTGCGCCACAGGCTTACATTAGCCTCATCGTGTATTTTAAATCCTTGTCTGCCCTGCGGTGTCATTGCATTTGTCACTATCGATGCCAGAGGCAACTGTTTTCATGTGGCCTGCCGCATTCCCTCTAGGCTTTGTTTGCGGTGGTGCTGTGTTGGCCCATTAGCACTTTCCCTCACCTTTCTCATAATTTATCAAATAAAGTGGCAAAATGTGCTGTTGATCCATCTCTCCGGTTTAATTCTGCAAGACAGGTCGTAATGACTGCGTTCCTTGGCCAGTGATGCTAGGATGCCATTTCCCTGCATTTAATGTGACACAACTTTGGATAGCTGTAATTACTATGACAAGATAAAGGGAATTAGTTAAAACTTAATTAAAACCACGTGATGTGAAATTCTGACACTGTACATATTTAATAACATTAACACTTTGTTTCTGGCTTATTGAAAAGGGAAAGGGTGCATAAGCATTTCCCTTTGCATTAGAAGTATGCCAATTAAGGAAGAAAATTAAAACACTGATTGTGAATAGCCAGATAAGAAGTGAAACTAAAATTAGGTATATGCTTGGCCTTGTGGATCAGTAATGAGTTTCCTTGGGGATACCTGTTTGTTAAAGCAAGGGTGAAGGTTTACTTTCCTTGACTGTTCAGTATAGTGTGGTTTTCCTTCTTACAGGAACCCCGAGTGTCTGATAAATATTTAAAAAGTAAAAAACAGAATCTACATTCCCAGCCACGCTTATGACAAAATTTTAATTCACATCATGAACCCATTTTTAGGTTGCAAAAAATAAATTTATGTCATAGAGTAATGGATAATTTCTTGAACTTCCCCATTAATAATAATAATAATAATAATACATTTTATTTGTTACTTGCCTCTCCTAATGGCCTGTGGCTGGGCACAACAAAGTCAAAACACATGGACATAAAATACATACAATAAAATACATAGATAAAAACACACCATTATAAAAAAAAATACACCAAACACAGGATACAAAAATCAATATATAGCAGTAATAGAATGCAATTTAATAATAATAATAATAATACATTTTATTTGTTACTCGCCTCTCCTAATGGCTTGTGGCTGGGCACAACAAAGTCAAAACACATGGACATAAAATACATACAATAAAATACATAGATAAAAACACACCATTATAAAAAAATACTCCAAACACAGGATACAAAAATCAACATATAGCAGTAATAGAATGCAAGTCAATAATAATAATAATACATTTTATTTGTTACTTGCCTCTCCTAATGGCTTGAGGGTGGTACAACAAAGGCAAAACACATGAACATAACATACATACAATAAAATACATAGATAAAAGCACACCATTATAAAAAAAATACACCAAACAGAAGATACAAAAATCAATATATAGCAGTAATAGAATGCAAGTTAATAATAATAATAATACATTTTATTTGTTACTTGCCTCCCCTAATGGATTGAGGGTGGTACAACAAAGGCAAAACACATGAACATAACATACATATAATAAAATATATAGATAAAAGCACACCATTATAAAAAATATACACCAAACACAGGATACAAAAATCAATATATAGCAGTAATAGAATGCAATTTAATAATAATAATAATACATTTTATTTGTTACTTGCCTCTCCTAATGGCTTGTGGCTGGGCACAACAAAGTCAAAACACATGGACATAAAATACATACAATAAAATACATAGATAAAAACACACCATTATTTTTAAAAATACACCAAACACAGGATACAAAAATCAATATATAGCAGTAATAGAATGCAAGTTAATAATAATAATAATACATTTTATTTGTTACTTGCCTCTCCTAATGGCTTGAGGGTGGTACAACAAAGTCAAAACATGTGAACATAAGATACATACAATAAAATACGTAGATAAAAACACACCATTATAAAGAAACTAGCTGTACCCGGCACGCGTTGCTGTGCCCTATTTTGGAGATGCGAGGAAGTCTGAGTATGTAAGGGTTGGAGTTGTTGTTAGTTATGGTGTTGTTGGGGTCATGGCTGTGTTGTTGTGGGCTGTTTTGGTGGGTGGGATGTTGGAGTCCTGTGGAGTTGTTGTGTGGTGTTGCTGGCGTTCTGCATAGCTTGTGGATATACAATGTTTTTTGTCTTTCTGTCTGCTGTGTTGATGTAGAGGTTGATGCGTGTGTGGGTGGGGTACTTTGGAAGTGAGTGGAGGTACTTGAAATCCCATTATCCATGGTGTGTCCTCCTCTAATCTGCAGTCGGATGGAGTGTGGGTCATGGGGTGCATTGTTTGCCAAGTTTGGTCTTTATCAGTCTTGGTTCTTGGAAACAGTGGTCTGTGGGGAATGATGGGTTTTGAAGTACTACAAATCCCATTATCCATGGAGGTACTTCAAGTCCCATTATCCATGGTCCACCCTCCTCCAAACTGTAGTATAATGTAGCGTGGGTCATAGGGGCTCTGTGTGCCAAGGTAGGTTACTGTAAATTCAGGCCATACACGATGTCCCATGAGCTGAGGCCTAGTCAGGAACAGCAAGTTAATGGAGCCTTACTGTCAATTCAGGCCATACACAATGTCCAATGAGCTGAGGGCTAGTCGGGAGAATCAAGTTAATGAAGCCTTACTGTCAATTCAGAGTGTAAACAGCATTCCATTAAGTGAGGCCTAGTCAGGGAAATTAAGTTAATGAAGCCTTACTGTCAATTTTGGGCGTGGTCTGTGATTTGTAGGGGTGTAAATTTTCTGTGGGAAGTGAATTGGGTGTTTGTGTTTGTGCCTCAGCCCTTTGCCTTATCATCCGCTGACAGTTTATTATGGGTCGGAATGTTCATGTTGGCTGGCCAGTACAGGAGTTATGCAAATCCGCCCTTATTGGCAGCCAATCATGTTGTCAGAATCTAGAGGCTGGGAGAGTCGTTGGCAGCCCAGGAGGATGCTGGGAAATGTAGTTTTTAACTCGTTGTTTTGGGGGCCTTTTAGGTTTTGGGGGGAAAGTTTCTTTGCTACAAACGTACCTTGTCTGAGGCCTATTTCTGTTGGCAAGTTTGGTGTCTCTGCGTTGTAAGGTTTCTCTGTTTGGGACGGTCGTTCCATGACGACTCTTCCTTTATATATATAGATACACCAAACACAGGATACAAAAATCAATATATTAATCATAACCCAAATGTGATGTTATTAATTTCTTAAATGATGTATTCCATTGTTCTACTTTCACCTGACTTTGTTGATCAAAATAAAGGCTACTGACTGACTGACTGAAAAATCAATATATAGCAGTAATAGAATGCAAGTTCACAACTCATGATTCAAAGTTGACTTGGTAGGCCTGACAGGAGAGACGGGCTCTTCAATTAGGTCTTAAATTCTGACCGCTCATTTAGGTGTTGGATCTCTTCCAGCAGGTCATTCCACAGTTAGAGGGTGGCCAATGAAAAGGTTCTCTGGGTGACAGTTACCAATTGGGTTCTTGCTGGTCAGGGCCGTAGCCAGGATTTTGATTCCGGGGGCTGAGTTTGATTCGAGAGGAGCTGAGTCTGAGTGAGAGAGGGTCTACCCTAGCAAACCTTTTGTATCATTATCCCAATACCCCTATGCATATGGGATATATTGAGCATGGTGATCAGATCATGATATGAATAAACATAACAGTTTAAATAATGTACCAGTAAGGCCTTCTCGCAGACCACCCTGAGAATTTCAGGGGGGGGGGGTGAAGCCTTGTTTGACAAGAGACTTTCCCAACTCTCTCTCTCTCTCTCTCTCTCTCTCTCTCACACACACACACACACACACACACACACATTCCTGATCTATCTTAAAATGTGCTATTTCTGTATAAATGAGTCACTTTGAATCCTCATGTGGTGACTCGTCCTATTTCACTTCACCAGTCCCCAGTAGACATCAACAACTACTTTGTCCAAATATGGAAGACCAGAGGTCTAGAAAGAAGAAGACTCCAACTGCAGTCCAAGCATGAGCTATGACAAAATTCTGCTAAATTTGCTGAAAAGAGCATGCTTTCATTTCTATGGTTCACATGCATTTTCAGAATAGAAATGTTTAAAAAAACAATTCTGTTTGGGGATCTTTATTTATTAAATTTGAAAACATGATGTCAAGTAACAATGAACCCTTCCCCTACTGCTTTTCTTGCGCCCAGGTGATTAATACAACAACCAAAAAGGGGGAACGAGAATGGCATAGAATTGCTTCATGTTCAAAGCTTCCACTATGAATTATTAATTATAACATGCTTGTATTAAAATCTAACATCCCAAAATGTTATTTTTTTTCAATCCAGGAAGTTTATGTTTGATGAAGTCATTTAAATCCCCCTCTTAGCGAGTTTCTCTTGGTTCCTACTTCTTATAATGCAAATAGCTGGAGCCTCTTGCAATTGAAGTTTTGTACACAGAGTGCATCTGAACGACATTCATCAGTGCCCTGATGTGCAGCTTGGTGTGGATCAGCCTTCACTCACGGGACCACAAACAGAGCTCTATCGCAGTAGTGGCTGCGCAAAAGCTCACACTCAAAGCAAATGGCGGAGCTCACGTGTCCGTAGTAACCCTTCTTCACTCTACCGTCATCCTTTCCTTGTTTTTCGACTCTGCTGACGCCTCCTGAGACTTTCCTTCAGCAGAAAGAAGCTTCAACAAATCAGCAGCCCCTTTCCCTGGCAAACGCCTCATTCCCCCTCCCAGGGGATGAGCAGGGGGCATGTGCCAGGATTTATGCCAGAGGAAGCTGGCAACCAACCATGGAGAGTGCAAGCCAATTTTTTTTTCAAGTGGCTCAATTCCAACAGAGAGAATGTTTTTTTCCAGATGCTTAACCCATTCAGACTGCAATCCCCCCACTTGTTTAGTAGTAAATTTCACATGAAGGAGCTTACTTCTGCGTACACACACACTAGCTTGCTCTCCAAGGTTAGCATTTGTCAGCCTCAAAGAATCTCTGTGAGTTTTCCAGGCTGTATGGCCATGTTCCAGAAGCATTCTCTCCTGACATTTCACCCGCATCTATGGCAGGCATCCTCAGAGGTTGAGGGGTCTGTTGGAAACTAGGCAAGTGAGGTTTATATATCTGTGGAATGTCCAGGGTGGGAGAAAGAACTCTGGTCTGCTTGAGGCATGTGTGAATGTTGCACTTGGCCACCTCGATTAGCATTTAATGGCCTTGCAGCTTCAAAGTCTGACTGACTGCTGCCTGGGGGAATCCTTGGTTTGGAGACGTTAACTGGCCTTGAAAAATTCTTATCTGGAATTCCCCTGCTTTTTTAGTGTTGCTCTTTATTTACTGTCCTGACTTTAGAGTTTTTTTTAAAAAAACTGGTAGCCAGATTTTGTTCATTTCCATTGTTTCTTCCTTTCTGTTGAAATTGTCCATATGCTTATGGATTTCAATGGCTTCTCTGTGTAGTCTGACATGGCAGAGTGGTCCATCATTTCTGTGTTCTCAAAAATACGCTATGCCCAGGTTGGTTCATCAGGTGCTCTGCTATAATAATAATAATAATAATAATAATACACTTTATTTATATTCCGCTCTTCTCACCCTGAAGGGGACTCAAAGCAGATTACATTACACATACGGCAGACAATTCCTGCCGGTTTACATACAATTACATACAACAAGTACAATTTAGAAGGATTTTTCTTCTTCTGGCTGCATCACAGGGTGCGATTGGTCCATTACGTCATCACGTCATTACGTCACAAGGGGGTGCTGTTGCTTCATCCTCATGACGGAGAGCCTCTGTTTCCACATTCCACCTTCCGACAGCCGATCTTTCTTTTTATTCAGGCGTTGTAAAGTCCTTTCTTGTAAAAATCCTTCCCCGCTTGGTGGTTCCCAGTTCATCTATTCACAGCTGGGCTGTTTTCGAACTGTTGGGTGAACAGTGGACAGGGCTCACAGCTGGTGTCCAGACCAGCCCAGAAATCGAACATGCAACCTTCTGATTGCAAGCACAGCTGTTGTTACTGCTGTGCTATCTCTCCGGCTGACTTCTCAGGTTGAATTAGTCTGCAGTGCCTTTCATGTTCCTCAATTCGTGTTTGGGCAAGGCTGTGTTTGGTGGTCACTATGTAGACTTGTCCACAGGTATATGGTAGACTCCTACAGAGTCTCTGAATCCACCAAGAGGAATAGCATTGTGTCTGAAATTAGATTATTATCATTTTTTTCAGTAGGTTTTAAACCAACATTAGTCCTATCTAGAGTAGACTCAATTGCAATTAGTAGAACTTGTTGATGGTTTGCTCCTAATAATTGTCTCTTATTTCAATGGTTATATCATATTTCCTTTGGGAAGGGATCCTACAATTCAAATAAGAGATAATTGAAGATTTTGTTCAGTCCACATTTTGAAGCAAATAGTCTTTTTTTTTATTTCTCACATTACTATGAGAACTAGAATTGAATTTGTTTTTGCAGTTCTCCAAAAATTGTGATCCAGTCATTGGCTAAAAATACATATATCAACATTCATTTTAAGTTAAAACCACATAGATGAATCCATAGTTTAGTTTAAAAATCATTAAAAATGTATCATGAAAAATGTATTAAAATAATATGGATTTTGATAGGGCTTTTACGAAACCTAATTCACAAACCGATAGGGAAATGGAATGGATGGCCTTAACAAATACCCATGTGATACTGACAGACTGCAAATAAATTGACCTGTCCATCTTTGTTAGAACCAATAAAATAAGTATAAAATCAATTCAAAGCTATAAACGACACTTGCAAAAACAGTGCATTAAAATAGTTTTCTCATACCGGTGTGTAAGTGTTCTAAAAAGAAAGAAAAATGTATTCATTCATTATTTATTATTTATTTAAAACTTTTATACCCCGGCCTTCTCACCTCCGAAGAGGGACTCAGACCGGCAAAGAGCAAGTATTCAATGCTAACATTAAAAATCTCAAAACATCATAAATGTCCAACAAAATTATCAAATACAATACAATAAATACATTTAAAAAGCCTTTTGCCAAAGTAAAATCAAGTCCAACTCAATCCATATATTTGGTCCGTATCAAGTAATTAGCTACTTTAGTCGCTTCGCGATCTCCTCCTTCATTCTGCGAAGGCCTCATTGCACAGCCACGTTTTCACCCGTTTCCTAAAAGTCAGGAGGGAGGGGGCAGATCTAATTTCATTTGGAAGGGAATTCCACAGCCGGGGGGCCACCACAGAAAAGGCCCTGTCCCTCGTTCCCACCAGATGCGCTTGCGAAGGTGGTGGGACCGAGAGCAGGGCCTCTCCAGACGATCTTAGCACTCTTGACGGTTCATAGGGGAGAATACTGTACGTTCGGACAGGTAAACTGGTCCGGAACCGTATAGGGTTTTGTAGGTCAACACCAGCACTTTGAATTGTGCTCGGAAGCTAATTGGCAGCCAGTGGAGCTGGCGCAACAGGGGAGTTGTGTGCTCCCTGTACCCCACTCCCGTTAGTAGTCTGGCTGCTGTGCGCTGGACTAATTGCAGCTTCCGGGCAGTCTTCATAGGCAACCCCACATAGAGAGTGTTACAGTAGTCTATACGGGATGTAACCAGAGTGTGGACCACTGTGGCCAAGTCTGACTTCCCAAGATACGGGCGCAGCTGGCGCACAAGCTTGAGCTGTGCAAAAGCTCCCCTGGCCACCGCCGAGACCAGGCTCAGCAATGAGTCCAGGATCACTCCCAGATTGCAAACCTGTGCCTTCAGGGGGAGTGTAACCCCGTCAAGCACAGGCTGTAACCCAATACCCTATACTATTCAGGTCACCAATATTTAGATTTTTATCATCTGTATTATTCAGAAATATACAATTTTCCAGAAGTTGAAGAAAACTTTCCAGGAAGCAAAATGGATCTCCCCTTGGCCAGTTAGGACTTCGCAGGTTAAGAGTATGTGTTTTCGGGTCATATGAGTCATCATTTATATTGAGTAGAAATATTTGTGATTCCTGAAGTTCTCTCTCAGGACAGCAGAGAACACCACTACACTGAATTTATTTCAGATAAAAATGCACATAACTATTGTTTGTTTCTTTATAAATAAAACTATGGGCATTTTATTTATTTTTTTAAAAAAACAGATCAGCTAATTATTTGTTGAAATAGTCAAAGTTTGGCCAAGGGCTGCACAAAGTTACTTCAGGGATCTGGTCCAATCTGTAGAGCAACCAGTTTTCCATATACGTGGTAAGCACTCTTATTAATCACGAAGAAATTGCACATAACAAATTGTGGAGTATGCTTCAGCACAATGGAAAAAATTAGCTTGTAGATATTGACAAAGGTTGAAAATTTTTATTTGACCATTAACATTTACAAAAGGGAATAATTGTTGATTATACCAATCCATAACACTGTACTGGCAAACTATTCTCTTCTGATTTCTAATAACAGTACTTAACAGTACTTAACAGTGCTAATAACAGTGAAAAAGAAAACATTGAGGCAGGGAGTTATGCTTTGCTAAATAAGAAGTGCAATGGGAAACAGGGAAGTGGTGTGATCATCAGTGGAGGAACATGAGGCATTTCAAATTTAATTGGCACCAGAATGGTCATGTCAGGACAGTTTTTTCCATATACATGATTGATTTCAAGCACTATCAGGAGAAAGAAAAGCTGACTATGTTGATTGGGTGACTATGTTGGAGATTTGCAGATACCATTTGCTACTCCCCAAGATCATAGTCAACCAGGAAAAATCACCTTGGTCTGGGTAGAAAAAAAACATCTATAGCATTTCAAGTAGGATTATGTACAAAGAAATCATGGATGACATAGAATCGTGGAATCATAAAGTTGGAAGTATTCACAAGGGCCATCCAGTTCAACCCCTTGCCATGTAGGAACACACAATGAAGGCTGTTTGGGTTGGAAGTCAGCCTGAAGAAAACGGAAGTCCTCTACCAGCCTGCACCACAGGAAGAACACCATCATCCCCACATCAGCATAGGCAAATCTGTGCTTAAGTCCATTCAGCAGTTCACCTACCTGGGAAGCATCATCTCTTCAGACGCCAAGATTGATAAAGAGATAGATCACAGATTAGCAAAGGCATATGGTGCATTCGGAAGGCTTCACAAAAGAGTCTGGAGCAACAAGCACTTGAGGCAAAGCACCAAAATCAGTGTGTACAGAGCTATCGTACTGTCTATTCTCCTTTATGGGTCTGAAACATGGGTCACCTATCGCCAACACCTACGACTCCTCGAACGCTTTCATCAGCACTGTCTTTGCACAATCCTAAATATACACTGGACCGACTATGTGACTAATGTTGCTGTCCTTGAGCAAGCAGGGATTACCAGCACTGAGGCCATGCTATTGAGAACACAGGTGCGCTGGGCAGGGCACGTCTCTAGGATGGAGGACCACCGCCTCCCAAAGATACTACTCTATGGTGAACTCGCCACGGGTCAGCGCAAGGGAGGCGCCCCCAAAAAGAGATATAAGGACTCCCTGAAACAACATCTCAGACTTGGCCAGATTGATCACCAACAATGGTCCACTCTGGCCTCACATCAGGAGGCATGGAGACGCACTATCCACAATGCTGCAGTCTCTTTCGAGAAGACACGCCGAATGGGTCTCGAAGAGAAACGACAACGCTGAAAGAGCCGCAACTTGGAAACAACATCACCCAAGGAGACTTGCTGCTGTGCTTTCTGCAACCGAACTTGCCTATCTCAGATTGGCCTTTTTAGTCATCAAGGCGTTTGCAAAAAGCGTGGGATGAGTCCTTCCTAAGAATCTTTGTTCGCGAAGTAATGCCGAGAGATTTTATTATAGTTTTCAAATAACAATAAAAAGTGGGGGAACAATTCTAAGGTATAGGATAGTAGGAAAAGGGTAATACGAGTTGGTCTTGGGGCAAAAGAAGGGGGAGATAAATAAGAAAAAAAAGAAAAAGGGTGGGGGAAGTGGGGGGGAAGGTTTCTTCCATATCTCTTCATAGTAGGTTGAGCATATATAATGTCATCGTTTATTACTTAGGTTTTATATATTCTCTCTTGGTGATGGATCTATTTAGAGTTTAGATCATTATCTTAATTCCATTCTCATTTGCCCATTTCTTCAGTGAAGACCAGTCTGTCATCTTACTACATTTATTCTGTATTAGTAATCAAAAAAGTCAATATGTCCATATTCATTATGCCCATAGAATTTTTTCTATCCATTCTTCTTTTTGAGGTCTTGACTTTTGTTTCCATGACCTTGCATAGATGATTCTGGCCGTGGTGGTCATGTACGTAAACAGTTTGTCTTCGTTTGTGTTCCGTTGAATGTTCGTCATTCCAAGGAGAAAGCATTCCGGATTTAGAGGGATTTTCTTTTTTAGAATCTTTTGGCATAAGGCATGTATTTCTTTCCGGAATGATTTTGCCATTTCGCATCTCCACCACATGTGTAAAAAGGGTCCTGCGCATTCTCCACACTTCCAGCACTTGTTGTTGGTATTCTTCTAGAACTTTGCTTAAAAAAATGGTGTCATATACCACTGGTACATCATCTTTTTCCAGTTCTCCTTTATGTGTATTTTAGTCTTTTATTCCATATCACCCCCCAGTCTTCCAATGGTATAGTTCTTCCTATGTCTCTGGCCCATTTAACCATACAAACTTTGACTTGCTCTTTTTCTGTACTCCATTCTAATAATAGTTTGTATATTCTCGGAATTACCTTTTTCTTACTTTCAAGGCCAAAATTCCTTCTTCAAATCCCAAATTGCTGTCCTTTTTGTAATAGTCTTTGATCTGATAGTATTGGAACCACGTTATGTTGATGAACGTTTTGTTTAGTTCTTCTTGGGATTTCATCTTCATTTCCTTATGTTCTTTCTTCAGGATATATGTGTAATATTCCCAATTTCCTTCATTGGCATGCTTCCAAAGGAGATAGCCAAAGAGGGGTTCTTCTATGTAGTCTTTGTTTGTATTTTTCCCAAGTTTTTAATAGGGCTGAGCAGACGAAATGATTTCCAAAATTTCTTTCGGTCTTTTTTCTTCCATACCAGAGGTATGTGTGCCACCCTGCTCTTAAATTGTGGCCCTCTAACGTCAGTATTTTTTTGTTATTCAATGATGGCACTCCTGATGTTGTTAAACACAGCACCTGCCCTCTCCAAATAAAAAAAGATTTATAGTTTGCCAAGGACAAGGGTGAAAATGAAATACACCGGCACTCTTCCCTTTCTATGAAGTCTTCCCCAACCCACCATGGACCAGCAGCAATTATTTCCTATTTTACATTTTTTGATTCAACTCTTTAATCTGCACTGATCTGGATCAGCACATGTTCAAAGTGAGCCAAGTCTCCTTAAATGTGCACCAACCAGAACCTAGCATAGATTTCATGGAGTTAGGTCCAACTGAGAGCCTTTCTCGTTGGCCCCAGGAAACTTTAACAGCTGTCCAGTCCTGTCAAATCAGGCAATTATAGGGTATAGGCACCAACCATCTACATGCGACCACTTGCTCGGCTGGTATGTAGCTTTGGGCTTGAGTGTCACCAGTACACTGATGACACTCAGCTCATTCTGAAGATGGAGGGCCGGCCCGAATCCGTACCCGATAATTTCCATCGTTGCCTTGAGGCCGTTACTGGATGGCTGCGAGCCAGTAGGTTGAAGGTGAATCCAGCGAAAACGGAGATCCTGTGGCTGGGTCATCCGGGGTGATGGGGATGTTCAGCTTCCAACCCTGGACAGCATGACATTATGTCTGTCGTCGTCAGTAAAAAGCCTTGATGTTACCTTAGATCCTCAGCTGTCGATGGAGTCTCACATCTCCACCGTCAGCAGAGTGGCGTTCTTCCATCTTCATCAGGCTAGGAAGCTGGCCCCCTATCTATCCCGGCACGATCTGGCCACAGTGGTCCAAGCTACGGTCATCTCAAGGCTGGACTACTGTAACGCTCTCTACATTGGCCTTCCTTTGTCGGTGATCCGGAAACTTAAGCTGGTGCAGAACGCCGCAGCCCGGCTGCTCGCGGGAGTCCCGACAACCTGCCATATCACACCAATCCTGCAGGAACTGCACTGGCTCCCAGTTGAATGCCGGATTACCTTCAAAATGTTAGTTTTGAGTTTTAAGGCCTTGAATGGTCTGGGGCCAGTGTACCTGAGGGACCGCCTTATCCCATACTGTCCCACCAGATCCTTACGCTCTGAGGAACAAAATCTCCTTGCTGTACCAAGTATTAAAGCATATCATCTGACAGCAACACGGAGAAGGGCATTTTCAATCATAGCCCCAGTTCTTTGGGATGCACTGCCCTCCGAAACCCGTGCCCTTCAGAGCCTTCCAGCATTCTGGGACGCCTGCAAGATGCTATTGTTCCGGCAAGCTTTCGGGCCTTGAATAATTGCTGGATACCCAGGGGCGGTCTAAGGTAATTTTAAATGGTAGGCTAACATTATTTTGGTGCCCCCCAAAAACATTATTTTGCCGCCCCCCATGTAAAACAAATATACAATTATAATATCACAATACCATTAGTAGTATTATATTGTATCAATGTATATACAATATATTATACCATACTCATACTATATTATATCATAATTATATTATACTACATTACAATATAATTATATTATAATATATTGACATTATAATACAATATAACATTCTACTATATTATTATTATAAAATAATAAAATTATTTATTTAAATAAAATTATCCTCTACTAAATATTTTCATTACTCCTATAAAACTCAAATAACCCAAAATAAAGTAAAATAATATATTATATATTACTATTTTGTACAATACCACTATACTGCAATATTGTTTGTAATATTACATGTAATATAAAATATATCATTATTCTATTGTTATATTGTATTTGTCTTATATTGTATGACAATATTAAGCAGAACTGTATAATAATCAACAAGAAATGCAATGTAAATGCATCAAAATCAGAATATATTACCTATCACCCAACTCATAATTCATAGGAGTCTCCCATAAGTCCAAAATTAGGATCCCAATGTAAATAGAAAAACAGCCAAAATGTTCAAATGAGGTCGAATACAGGCAGCGTGGCCTGGGCAAACTTGGGCCCGCCCTCCCTCCTTCTAAGTGTTTTGGCCTCCAACTCCCACAACTCCTCATAGCCTCAGGCCCCGCAGGTCTAGACAGAAATAGAGCCGAAGAAGAAAGGAAGGAGGGAGAGAAGAGGTCACAGAGGAGGAGGAGGAAAGCCTTTCATTCATTCCTTCACTTACACTTCCTTCACTGATTCTTTTCTCCTTCCCTGCAAATGCGCGCGCGCGGCGGAGACAAGAAGAGAGGGCAAGCACTCCCTGCCTGCCCGATAGGGAGTGCTTTGCTTACAGGCTTCTGCGCAAGGGAGCTACTGGGCATGCGCGGAGGTTTTCGCGCATGTGCAGTTGCGCCTGCGCTCAACTTCAGCTCCGGAGCATCTGCGCCTGCGTGAAAACCTCCGCGTGTGCCGAGAAGCGGCGTCGGAGCGCACAAGGCCGGGGTCAAAAAGCAGGCAGCTGCAGCACTGTCTGAGGAACATCGGCAGGGCCAGGATGGCGCCCCATGCGGCCAGGATGGCGCCCCCTTCCCAGATGGCGCCCTAGGCGGCCGCCTACTTGGCCTATCTTGTAGGACCCGCCCCTGTGGATACCCCTTCTGCTGTTAATGCCGTTTTATTGCTGATGTTGCAAATGTGTTTTTTTGCTGTTTTAATGTGCTGTTTTAATTGTTTTAATTGTGATTAGTATGTGAGCTACCCCAAGCTGGATGGGAGTGGCAGCAAACAAGTTTGAATAAATAAATAAATAAAACCAAATTGATTCTGTGTACATGTAGCTTTGAGTGCTGGGTATACAAATCAGCAAGACGATGCAAGTAGAAGAGGGGAAATTTGTACATGTGGGTCTAGCCCCAGAAGAAGATAAAGTACTGTGTGGGCTCCCTAGGCACTAGCAGCAATATGGCAGGCAAATAGTAATAGGGCAAATAATAATAATATTATAATAAACTTTATTTGTACCCTGCCCCCATCTCCCCAATGGGGACTCGAGGCGGCTCACATGAGGCCAAGCCCAAACAACAAATTACAATGAAATAAAATCAAAAACATCAGCAACAAACACAATAAAAATACATACCTATAAATAAAAAACAATATACAACTAGATATCTAAAATACCACAACAGAGGGTCTGTATATCTTGGAATCTATGCTGTACTTTCCTCTGAATGCAAGCATATCCAAGGGCATTAAAGAGCACAAAGGGGAAAACAACTTTAAGTATTTTTTTAAAAAGAGTCCAACAATTTTAAGTAAATTTGGAGTAGCTAAACCTATATTTTAAAACTAGACTTAGTTTTACAAAGTCTTAAGCTTTCTCTGCTAAAGGGTGCTGGGCCTCATCCATTGCATCTAGACATGATAAATAAAGTGACGTCAAACTGCAGTAATTCTATAGTGAAGATGCAGATGCCTCTTACTGTAAGTATTCATAAATATATACATTTCCCTTAGGGGGAAACATAGGCATAGCTTAAACTTGGAAGCCCTTGAACTTCATTCGATTGCATGGCATGTAAGGCTACATGACATCGTATCACAGGGTCTTCAAAATGTTATCCTTTCATCAGGACATTTTATGCAGAATTTATCTCATTGTTCAGCTCTTTTACAGCCTTGAAATAATTAACCGTTAAACCATTTAAGATAGCCATCAGCATCAGTAGGTTCAGGTACTTCCGTAATTTCACTGTTTCCCATGGTGTCTGCTAAGGCACCATATAGACACTTCCGAGAGTTCTCTTTTGTATCATCCTCAACCATTTTAGCAATACAATTTAGGTATACATTCTCATGGACCATGACCTGCTGTGGACCATGACCTGCTGTTGCGGCGACTATCAGCCATTGAGATTCAAGGCACAGCTTTGGCCTGGTTCGATTCCTTCCTGCGGGGCCGCGCGCAGCGTGTTGAGTGGCGAGGCCAAGTGTCCAAGAAATCCACCCTGGACTGTGGAGTCCCCCAAGGCGCCATTTTGTCACCAACGCTTTTTAACATCTACGTCCAACCCCTGGCAAGCATAGCCAGAAGTTTTGGATTTGGGTGCTATCAATATGCAGATGACACCCAGCTCCTGCTGAAGCTTGAGCCAGGCGTAACATCGGTGCCTGAGAATTTCAGACAAGGACTAGAGGCAGTGACCAGATGGCTCCGCTCATACAAACTCAAGATCAATCCATCAAAGACAGAGATTCTATGGCCGGGACGCCCAGAGCCACCCATTCCGCTGCCTCTCTTTGAGGGAGAGCCGCTGATCCCGGCCCCGTCGGTGAAGAGTCTCGGTGTGAAACTAGACTCGAGACTCTCACTGGAGGCCCAGGTTGCTGCGACAAGTAAGAGAGCTTTCTTCCACCTACGCCAGGCACGTCAACTGGCACCTTACCTTCCATCAGATGCGCTGGCTACGGTGGTCCATGCCACAGTGACATCGCGGCTGGACTACTGTAATGCCTTGTACGTGGGGTTGCCGCAGTCAACCACTCGTAAAATCCAGCTAGTGCAGAATGCAGCCGCCAGACTCCTCACCGGGACACCGCTGAGATGCCATATCGCGCCATCTCTACAGCGCCTGCACTGGCTGCCAGTGAAGCTCAGAGCCATCCACAAGATCTTGTCGCTTACCTTTAAGGCCCTCCATGGCGCCGGCCCAGCTTATTTAAAAGACCGCTTGTCCGAACCAGTCCATTTAAGGTCGCGTTCAGTGAACAGGGACCTTCTCCGCATTCCAGGTGTGAGTGAGGCCCGCCTCGACATCACAAGACGGAGAGCCTTTTCCATCGCGGCCCCTGTTCTTTGGAACCTGATGCCGGCGGAGCAGAGAGCTATCCTGGACATGCCCCAGTTCCTGACCGCATTGAAGACCTGGCTCTTCCGAAAGGCTTACGGCTAAGGACACCTCCCAGGCTTAGCCTGAGTTACTGGAACTATTTTAATTAATATCCTATTCTTTTAGCTTTTAACTATTGAACTGTTTTATGTGTTTTATGTGTAAGTCGCCCGGAGCACTGACGTGGAGGGCGACTCATAAATAATAAAATCAATCAATCAATCAATCAATCAATATGTTGAAGGAATTAAATTTCTAACAGGCTCCTGCGACTGGACAGGCATTGATGGGTTATTTTCCTGTCTCTGTTTCTCACATTAAGCTCCTTCTGAATTCAGAAGCAGATGATAGCCAGGAACTTCACATGCCATTCTGTTCATGGAAGTCTCTACCAGGGCATTTGGTCCCATGTGAGACCTGCAAGCAGTGATTTTGCCAACTGAGAAGTTATTTATGCCCGGCAAATTGTTAATGCCTTTGGCTGATTGCTTCAGTGTTGGGTGCTTTAGTGCTGTGTAGGAGTTTTCATTCATTACGACAGGAGATGGAGAAAATAATCATTGCTTAAAATGCATTAGGCCATTTTGGAAGTTGCAATGCAGACAACTGTTTCAAACTACTTGAAACATCCATGTTTCAATGTGATTACGCCATAGGTAAAGGTAAAGGTTGTCCCCAATATTAAGTCCAGTCATGTCCGACTCTGGCGGTTGGCGCTTATCTCCATTTCTAAGCCGAAGAGCCGGCGTTGTCCGAAGATACCTCCAAGGTCATGCATGGAGCGTCGTTACCTTCCCACTGGAACCGTACCTATTGATCTACTCACATTTGCATGTGATTTTTAGTAGAAAGCATACAAGTAAATATATATCGGCATTAGTTCGCGAACGAAGATTCTTTAGGAAGGACTCATCCCACGTTTTTTACAAACGCGTTGATGACTAAAAAGGCCAATCTGAGATAGGCAAGTCCGGTTGCAGAAAGCACAACAGAAAGTCTCCTTGGGTGATGTTGTTTCCAAGTTGCGGTTCTTTCTGCGTTGTCATTTCTCTTTGAGACCCGTTTGGCGTGTCTTCTCGAAAGAGGTCGCAGCATTGTGGATAGTGCATCTCCATGCCTCCCGATGTGAGACCAGGCTGGACTATTGTTGGTGATCAATCTGGCCAAGCCTGAGATGTTGTTTCAGGAAGTCCTTATATCTCTATTTGGGGGTGCGAGTTCACCGTAGAGTAGCATCTTTGGGAGGCAGTGGTCCTCCATCCTAGAGACGTGCCCTGCCCAGCGCAGTTGTGTTCTCAATAGCATGGCCTCAATGCTGGTGATCCCTGCTTGCTCAAGGACAGCAACATTCGTCACATAATTGGTCCAGTGTACAGTATATTTAGGATTTTGCGAAGACAGCGCTGATGAAAGCGTTCGAGGCGTCGTAGGTGTTGGCGATAGGTGACCCATGTTTCAGACCCCTATAGGAGAATAGGCAGTATAATAGCTCTGTACACACTGATTTTGGTGCTTTGTCTCAGGTGTTTGTTACTCCAGACTCTTTTGTGAAGCCTTCCAAATGCTCTCTCTCTCTCTCTCTCTCTCTCTCTCTCTCTCTCTCTCTCTCTCTCTATATATATATATATATATATATATATATAATTTCCATCACTTGACTGTAATGGAAACGTAGTGAGCGGAGGACAAGGTGACAAAAGGAAAAAAAGTTGTAACTGACAAAATTATTTCAAAAATATTACATTTAACCATCCACACTCACTGAGATTAAGGGCACAGGACCTCCATGAAAATGGAAAAACCATGAACTAAAAATGCTATTTTTTAAAAAAAAATCCGAGAGAACAGCTCTCCAATGCAATTCCACAGTCAATGTTGGGCAGAAGCTGACTGTAGAGTCACGCTAGAGGACCTAGAGATTTCTCAGGAGATCATATTAATCAAATCTGCACATAATCAAATTCATTAATAATCAAATCCTCAAAATCTAACCTTCATTCAAATGTAGGGGGCCAGCAGCATTTCTTTAATTATGCCACGTTTCCTTAATTATGTCATCTTTCAGATGCCTGTATGGTCCTGCAGAAATGTACATGAAGGACAGTTCATTATCCCTATGAAGTCATCCTCCATATGTTCCATGATACTTTAAAACCTAGACTGAGTTCCCACACCTGAGGATCAAACCTGACAATTTCCTTCCTAAACATGTCCATCTGTTCAACTGGCTAGCTGCCCAATTACAATGTACAGTTCACTGGGTAGGTTTTTTTCACAACTGAGGTACTAAGGCAGCATGCACTGAGAAAGAAAAGCTGTTTGGTGCCATATGTCAAAATTTCAATCTAGATAAAAAATATGTCAGTGCAATGCATTTTACTAGAGATCTATGACACTGATTTTTTAAAAACCGAACATGGTAGGTTGTAATAAAATTTAGAAACTATATCCAGAATTCTGAAATCTGACATGCTCCAAAATTATCCACACGGGTGTCTGAGATTGTGACACCTTTGCTTTCTTTTTAAAGGTATTTTTATTAGAAAAATGAAACATGCAAGTGAGTTAAATATAGACGTACGTATAAAATTTGAAACTAAACAACTACAAATTGTCAACTACTACTAAGCTACTATGCAATTATTGAAAATAACAAAACAGAAAGACAAGAAGAAAACAGACACAGAGAAACAAAAACAAAATCCACGAACTTCCCACTCTATAATTGATGGTTATTTTCTTTTGTTAGTCTGCTTCCTTTGAATGATAATGTTATCACAGTTCTACTTTAGGCAACACTCCACGAATTCATAAATCCTCATCATTGTTGTGAAAAGGTAATGAACAGGTCCTAATCTTTCTTAAAGTAAGTTAGTCAAAGATTTCACCTTAATCGGCAGGGTCACAAAGAGAGAGAAGACCACAGAAGAACATCAAATCTTTTGTTGTTGCTGCCTCAGAACTTGGCTCACTTCTTGGTAGATAATAATAAGAATAATAATATAATACTGTTTATTTATCTTCCGCTATTTTCACCCCGAAGGGGACTCAGTGCGGATTACATTACACATACGACAGACAGTCCCTGTCGGAAGGCATACAAATTACAATAGACAGTACACAGTGCAGTTTTTAGAAGGATTTCTTCTTTCCTGGCTGCGTCACAGGGTCATACAGGGTGTGTGTCACAGGATGTGGATGCTCCATTATGACATCATTGTTATGTCATTATGTCATTGTGTCTTTACATCACAAGGGGGTGCTGTTGTTCCATCCTCATGACGGGAGCTTCTGTTTCCGCATTTCCACATTTCACCTTTCCCAACAGCCGAGCTTTTTCAGAAGTTGTAAAGTCCTTGTAAAAATCCTTCCCCGCTTTCCGCAGTCCCCATTGTTGTTTATTCACAGCTGGGCTTGTGAAGACGCGCCTGGGGTCTTTGACTTAGAATAGGAACAAGGACGTGACATCTCTTCCCAGGGGACTTCTTCTTGCCTTCCCATAGAGAACTGGAACTCTCAAGGACCAAACCAGTCACTTTAGATAACTCAAACAGGCTTTATTGTTCACAAAAGGAGTTATCTTGTTGAGGTATTAAACTTAGTTCTCCAAACAGGGGTAAAATAAAATATACATTACAGTTCTTTAGTTGTTTGGGTCCAGGAAGCTTTCAGCCGGATGGCTTTCCAAATTCTCTCTCAATCGCTTTGAGGTGAGAACTCTCTTAGCCCCAGTCAAATGGCCTATATTGAAGGCACAGAGCCTTCCTCTTGGTGCCAAATGACTAGTTGAAGGCGCTTGAGATTCCACAGTCCCATCCAGGTGTGCTGGATATGCAGAATGAATCCAAGATATAAAGAGTTGGTGCTAGAGAATGCCTGACTGAGGCCTGGCTGGCAAACCCTCTAACACGTCCTCTTCTGTAGAGATGCAGGCAAAATCTAAAGAGAAAGCTAGATTTCCAAAGTCTCAAGGGGGAGGAAAAAACAAACTTAACGATGATTGACAGCTCTAAAGAACCAATCAATGCAACCAAAACTTAACAACACTAAACAGACTAGCTGAAACATAATCCAATAGTTTAAACCTTGCAACTTAAAGTCTTATACACAGGTGGCATCAGCCACGCCTTCACAGGGCTGTTTTAACTGCTTGGGTGGGCAGTGGACAGGACTCATAGCTGGTTGTCCAAGCCAGCTTGGGGATTCAAACTAGCAACCTTCCGATTGCAAGCACAGCTGTGTTACTACTGGAAAAATGGAAGTACAAATCCCCCGAGCCCATGGCCCCTTATTTTTCCCTTCTCCTTCTTCCCCATACTGAAATCCTTCAGGTCCGCCTCCCCCACACACACACACACACTTTCTAATCTATCCTTCCCATTTTCTCCTATAACTAACCCTAAGTTTTACCCCCCTCTTTATTATGTAAATTTAAATATATGAAAATCACAATAAAAACGATTTTTTAAACTCACTTTTTTATCAGTAGACTCTGATGCTTTTAGGATCTTATCACACAAGCCCCCCACCCCACCCCAGTACCATTTTATCAGCAAATGTTGCAAAATGGCAGGCGCCGCATGCAGTGCTCCGGTGCAGCGATGCTTCCCCCATCATATGGGGGAAATGCCACCTAACCAAGTGCCCTGGCTCCACAGCACAGGAGGCTTCCCATATTGCTGAGGAAGCATCCTAGGATGCTTTCATGCTAGTTGGGGACAGGGCCTCTGCCAGAAGTTGAGGGACACGATGTGATAGACTGCATGCCTATCCATTCCTCAGCTAGCTGGCCGGCATGCTAGGATGCTTAAATTGGTAAGTGTGATTAGAAGGCTGGAGCCCCGATTCTGCAGGGAGTGAAGATTGTTCAGCACCACTGCCTTGCCTCCTGAAGCCTGGGACTTAAAAGAAAGATTTCTTTAGAGGCAAGTCTGCCACCACCAGGGTCATCATTGAAGGGAACAACACCACAGGGATTTGCTCTTTGGGGGAAAACATTTGGGGGTGACATGAGGGAAAGGGCCATCCCTTCTTCCTGACAGAGGCAAAGTTGCCTGTGTAGATTTATTTTTAGTGGACACTTGTAAACCTGCCCAATATAGGAACGATGTTTTGCCCAGAGGATGGAGGGAACTTAGAAGGTGTACAACTACACAATTATAGCCCTCTGATTCTACTTTAACATTCATAGTTTCAGCCTATATAATCCTGGGATGTATTGTTTAGTGAGAAACCTCTTCCATTGTCATTCAGTTTTTGGTTTGGTTTTTTTTGGGGGGGGGTCATGTCAGCAGCGACTTGAGAAACTGCAAGTTGCTTCTGGTGTGAGAGAACTGGCAATCTGCAAGGACATTGCCCAGGGACACCCAGATGTTTTGATATTTTACCATCCTTGTGGGAGGCTTCTCTCATTTCACCGCATGGGGAGCCAGAGCTGACAGAGGGAGCTCATCCACGCTCTCCCTGGATTTGAACTTGTGACCTGTCGGTCTTCACTCCTGCAGGCACAAGAGTTTAACCCATTGCGCCACTGTGAAGAATCCTTAGGGCAGAATCAGAGTGGTATCAAACTGGTTTAATTATACTATACGGATACCCCTTAGAGCAGTGTTTTTCAACCTTTTTTGAGCCGCGGCACACTTCTTACATTTACAAAATCCTGGGGCACACCACCAACCAAAATGACACAAAATGACACTCTAACACAGTAATACATATAGTTAATATGTTTTTAAATGTATTTATACACTCAGTGTGAAACCTGGGCCTGTTTCGATGAACACAACATAGATATCCTGGCAGTAATGACAGAAAGACACAAACTTCCCACACAGTATCCCCGTAACAGAGAAAATACTATAAGAGTTTGGTGGGCATTGACCTTGGGTTTTGGAGTTGTAGTTCACCTATATCCAGAGAGCACTGTGGACTGAAACAATGTTGGATCAGGACCAAACTTGGCATGAATACTCAATATGTCCAAATGTGAATACAGATGGCATTTGGGGGAAATAGACCTTGACATTTGAGAGTTACAGTTTCTGGGATTTATAGTTAACACACAATCAAAGAGCATCCTGAACTCTTGCAACAATGGAATTGAACCAAACTTGGCATATTGTATTCTCATTACCAACAGAAAGTACTGAAAGGGTTTGCTTGAAAATTGACCTTGAGTTTGGAAGTTGTAGTTCACTTACTCCCAGAGAGCACTGTGGACTCAAACAATGTTATGATATGTTGTTGTTTGTTTTCTATCCAAAATCACAATGTTGGAAGGAGGCTCACCACTTTAAGGTCCCTAAAACAGGCATGGGAAAACCTCGGCCCTCTGGGTGCTTTGGACTTCAACTCCCACCATTCCTAACAGCCTGAGGCCCTTTCCTGCTTAAATGGCTGAGGGGGGGGGAAAGGAAAAGAGCCTGAGGGTGCTAGGAATGGTGGGAGTTGGAATTCAAAACACCTGGGAAGGTCCAAGTTTGCCCATGTCAGCTTTCGACAGAGACCTCTTCCTCCCCCTTCCCCTTTGCATCCTTTCTTCCCCCTCCTGCCAAACACTTTCTTTTTCTTCTACACTGCCGCTTCTGTCACCATTTTGATACGAGGGGGCAGCGTGAGCGTGTTCAGGAGGGGAGGGGGCGGGAGGAAGACGTGACCCGTGCGGGCGCTACTGGGCAGACACACCCCAGAGCAAAGCGAGGCAAAGCGAGCAGAGCGAGGCTGGGAAGAAGGGAGCCTGAGTGGAGAACAAAAAGTGTTCGGCAGAAGGGGGAAGAAAGGGTATTGGAGGTTCCAATTTCCCACGGCACACCTGATGATCGCTCACGGCACACTAGTGTGCCATGGCACACTGGTTGGGAAACAGCCTTAGAGAAAACTTTTTTTTCTAAACTTCAGATCTATCAAACTGATTTTGTATATCTTCAGACTATCAGTGTCTGTGATGACACAAGTATAACACTAGTATAGATAGAACAGGCTTCCCGGTGTGCCTTATTGTTTAAACACAGTGGCTAACAATTTGTGTTAGTCACTGCAAACAACCTGAAAGATGGGGCATGTTTATTTACTTTTCTGGAGGCAGTTCAAATACAAGGCAGCTAGCACAAGCAGAGGTAAATCCATGATACAGAATGTTACATGGGCACAAAAGTATTGAAGGCCACTCACTTGCAAGGAGAAAGATTGCAATGGAAATCGACAAGGTTATAAAACCTTCAATCATTTTTCTCATAAAGCTCAACCACACTCAAGAGACTGATGAAAGTTTTCCCATAAATTTGTGCCTTTAAAAAAAGAGAAAGAGCACCTTCTCTTTAGTCTAAGAGGCTTTGAGAAGCCAGCATCATAGAATCATAGCGTTGGAAGAGACCTTGTAGGCCATCCAGTCCAACATCCTGCCAATCATAGTAATAATAATAATAAATCTATGTATATAATAAAAGGCAGTGTTTGCAGCGGTGCGGTGGTGCGGAGGGAGGAATATGTGCCAGCGTTTCGATTGATTGCCACTGTGGCATTATTTGCATAAAGGACACTGATTGGCCAGCCTCAGAACTTCGAGACTCTAAGGCACCAGCATTGGTTGCTACTGAGAGACAATTTGCATAAAGGACTCTGATTGGCCAGCAAAAGTAAATGCAACTGAATGCTTGAGTTAGCCAAATGACAGGTTTTTTTCCCGTTGAAAATGGAATGTTCATTTTCTGGGAGGTGCCAAGGAATATGCCGCAGCGTTTCAATAGGTTGCCACTATGGGATTATTTGCATAAAGGACTCTGATTGGCCAGCCTCCGAATTCCAACATTCTACGGCCCCAGACAGAGGGGATTGGTTGCCACTGAAATGGTATTTGCATAAAGGACTCTGATTGGCCATCCACAATCAAACATTCTAAGGTGACTCAGAGGGAAAAAGAAAGGCCTCAGGCAGTCAGACACTATGGCCCACAGCAGTGACGGATCAGGACAAAACTTGCCAAACAGGGGCCCAATGGCCCACTTCACAACCCGACCATCACCCAATGACCAATACAGACCAAAATTAGCACACAGAGCCCCCTTGACCCACTCTACACCCTGGTGCTGTTTCAAGGAGAACGGACCACAGATGATGGGACTTGAAATACCTTCGCTCACCTACCGAGACTGCTGCAACCCTCATCCAAAGAATGAACAAGACCAAATGTGACACACAGAGCCCCCATGACCCACTCTACATCTGGGTGCTGTTTGGAGGGGGATGGACCATGGCCAATGGGACTTGCAGTACCTTCACTAAGTTTCTGAGACCACTGCAAGCCACATAAACATCTGATAGGAACCAACCTTGGCACACAATGCCTTCCTCAAATAACCCGGGCACCGCCGGGTCCCCAAGCTAGTAAACTTTATTTATAACCCACCACCATCTCCCCAGAGGGGTCTCAGGGCGGCTAACATGAGGCCAAGCCCAAAATAATACAACAGAATTGATCACACAATAACAAAAATACATCAACAAAATATTAAACAAATAAAATCAACATTATAAAACAGCATAATAAAATTAGACATGAGGGTCGGCCAAATGTATGAGGTAAAATATTAACAGGTTAAAACCCTGGGTGAGATAGGGGAAATCACATTCAAAGCACCCCCAACAGATGGCCACCCAGCCTGTGTTTAAAAGCCTCCAAGGAAGGAGCCTCCACCACTCTGAAGCAGAGAGTTCCACTGCTGAACAGCTCTCACAGTCAGGAAGTTCTTTCTGATGTTCAGGTGGAATCTCGTTTCCTGTAGTTTGAAGCCATTGTTCCGCATCCTAGTCTCCAGGGGAGCAGAAAACAAGCTTGCTCCCTCCTCCATGTTTCTAGATTAGTTAGGGAATAACAGAAAACTAGTAATATGTCCAGAATGACCTAATCTATACAATGTAAAATAAAGTATTTTCTTTTTCCCCAAGAGTATTTCAAGTGTGAGGTGAAAGCATCATCATCTTAGGGAAATTCTACACAGACACCCTATAATACAATTTGAAGTCTGCTCGAGGACAGAGTATCCAGAAAATGTACACTTTCAATGCATACTGCAATGCACATCAGGCCAGAAACAGTGCATTAAAAAAACTCACCAGAAAATTCAAAACAAGTCAGATAATGCAGTGCAGCCACTCAAGATATATACCAGGGCTGTCCAACTTCTAACTGGCCAAGGGCCGGAATTCAGGTCACTGATGATCTGGGGGGCTGTCCACGGCCACGCCCCTGGCCACGCCCCCCAGGCACATGGCTCCGCCCCCTCTCCCAAATCATCAGAACAGCTGTTCTGACACTTTGGGAGAGGGGCGGAGCCACGGAAGCCTCCCCGCGGCGTCTCCCTCTCTCTCAAAGCGTCAGAACAGCTGTTCTGACGCTTTGGGAGAAAGGGAGGCGCCGCAGGGGATCCCCCCTCCCTTCCAAGGCATCACGGCAGCCGCAGAAACTGGCGATTTCACCGGCTTCAGCGGCTGCCGTGACGCTTTGGGAGAGAGGGAGGCGCCGCGGGGGACCCCCCCTCCCTTCCAAGGCGTCATGGCAGCCTGGATGGCTCACGGGGGAAGCTTCCCCTGTGAGGCATCAGGCTTCAGCAGCTGCTGTGACACTCTGGTCAGAGGGAGGCGGGAGCCGGGGGACCCCACTCCCTTCCAAGGCGTCATGGCAGCCCGGATGGCTCACGGGGGAAGCTTTTCGCCCAGTTCTCGCTTCCCCTGTGAGACATCCAGGCTTGCAGGAGGGTTTTTGCCCGCCTCTCGCGTCCCTCTGGTCAGAGGGACGCGGGAGCCGGGCGAAACCTCTCCCGCAGGCCTCGATGGCTCGCGGGGGAAGCAAGAACCGGGCACTCGCTTCCCCCAGGAGGCATCCAGGCTTTGTAGCGGCAGGGCGGAGAGAGGGACGGAGGGGGTGAGGCAAGGAGGAGGAGCTGGCTCCCTTCCTTCTCCCTGCCCCGCCTCCTCCTCCCCCTCCCTCCCGCCTGGCCGATGCGATCTCACAGCGGCGGCGCGGAGAGAAGGACGGAGGGGGCGGTGCAGGGAGGAGGAGCTGTCTCCCTTCCTCCCTGCCCCACCTCCTCCTCCCTCCCCCCCCCCGGCCACCATTTTTAAAAAACTTTTTTTTTTAAAAAAATAATATTTTGTTTAAAAAAAGAAAAAAATTAGTTCAGGAGGGTAGCGGGGGCCGTGTCCAACAGGCTGGGGGGCAGTATACGGCCTGCGGGCCGCCTGTTGGACAGCCCTGATATATACCATGCAGGGCTCCAAACTGGAATCGGAAAATGCGGAGTACACTGAAGCACTTTTTAAAATGCCGAAACATAGCTGGCCATAAGGTAAACTGTTACTCCACCGGGAGAAGAAACCACATCATTCCAATGGAAACTTTTGCTTTTTGTCCCTTTGTTCTCGTGTCCTGTGCACTGCCATGGTTTATCATTGATCTCAAACCAACATGTATATGTGCATTAGCACATCTCAGTGAATTGACAAAATGGAGGGGGGGGGGAAACCCTCTGCATTTTCTGGGAGGTGTATAGCCACATATATGTTGGTCCTTCGTTTTGGTTCCAGTGGATGCTATGGCTAATATCTCAACCTTGACCAAGTTTTTGGGGTGTTTGTGTAGGTTCTGAAAAGCCAAACTGTATTTTTAATCCCCTTTGTTATTTAACATCTATATGCGACTGCTCGCTCAGCTGGTATGTAGCTTTGGGCTTGAGTGTCAGTATGCTGATGACACTCGGCTCATTTTGAGGATGGAGGGCCGACCGGATTCCATACCCAATAATTTCCATCTGTGTCTTGAAGCCGTTACTGGATGGCTGCAAGCCAGCAGGTTGAAGGTGAATCTGGCTAAGATGGAGATCATTTGGCTGGGTCGTCCAGGCGATAGGGAAATCCAACTGCCGACCCTGGATGGCGAGGCATTATGCCCGTCATCATCAGTAAAAAGCCTTGGTGTCCATTTGGACCCTCTGCTGTCAATGGAGACCCAAATCTCTACTGTCAGCAGAATCGCATTCTTCCACCTGCGACAAGCAAAGGGTTTGGCCCCCTATCTGTCTCGGAATGACCTAGCCATGGTAATCCAAGCCACGGTCATCTCAAGACTTGACTACTGTAATGCTCTTTACATTGGCCTACCCTCGACCGTAATCCAGAACCTTAAGCTAGTGCAGAATGCTGCAGCCCGGCTGCTCGCGGGGGAACTCGCGACCTGCCGTATAACCCCGACTTTGCATGACCTGCACTGGCTGCCAATCGAATTCTGGATTACCTTCAAGGTGTTAGTTCTTACTTTCAAGGCCTTATATGGTCTGGGGCCAGTGTACCTATGGAATCGCCTGATTCCATATAACCCCCTGAGATCACTACGCTCAGAAGACTTGAATCTTCTTACTATCCCCAGTGTAATATTGACATCTAGCAGGTGAAGAGCCTTTTCTATCATTGCTCCAACTTTGTGGAATGCTCTGCCACCAGAGACACGGGCTCTGCAAAATTTGAACAGCTTTCACAGAGCACTGTAATGGTAAGAAAGGGACGATAAGTGAAGACAAGGAGATTGCTGAGCGGCTAAACGACTTCTTAGCCTCCACATATGCCTGCAGCTGAGTCAGTTTTTTCAGGGAGGGAATTAAATGAATTAAACCAGATAGAGATAAACAAGGAAGATGTTCTCACATGCCTTACTAAACTAAATGTCAACAAATCACCAGGGCCAGATGGCATCCACCCCAGAGTTCTTAAGGAACTCAAGTGTGAAATTGCTGAAATTCTAGCCAAAATATATAACCTTTCTCTAAGATCAGGCACTGTACCCGAGGACTGGAGGAGGCAAATGTAACTCCGATCTTCAAGAAAGGATCCAGGGGTGATCCAGGAAATTATAGGCCAGTTAGTCTAACCTCAGTTCCAGGCAAAGTGATGGAAACCATTATTAAAGAAAAAAATTACTAAGCACATAGAAGAACAGGCATTGCTGAAGGAAAATCAACATGGTTTCTGCAAAGGCAAATCATGTCTTACTAACTTGATAGAATTCTTTGAGGGTGTAAATAAACACATAGATAAAGGGGACCCAGTCGATATTGTTTACCTTGACTTTCAAAAGGCTTTTGACAAAGTCCTCACCAAAGGCTCCTTATGGAATCAGGGGACAGGTCTTGTCCTCAGAACCCTAAATGGACATCAGTGGGACAGGTCAGTTTTGTCCTAGACGTAAATTGTTGCAAAGTTTGCAGATGACACTAAACTGTTCAGGGTAGTTAAAAAGGACACTGACTGTAAAGAGCTCCAGAAAGATCTCGTGACATTGAGTGAATGGGCAACAAAGTGGCAAATGCATTTTCACCTCTGTAAAGTCATGCACATCGGGGCAAAGGAAAGATGGGATCAAAGTGAGACAAACCAGAAGGGTGGGGTTTTGGGTGGACAGCTCAATGAAGATGTCAACCCAGTTGCAGCAGTTTCTATGCTTGGCATGATCCGAAAATAGGTCGGCAAATGTTGTATTTTAATCTATGGTGATTCATAAACCGACCTCAAAAAGGACATAACGGAACTCGAAAAGGTACAAAGAAGGGCAACAAATATGATCCAAGGGATGGAGCAGCTCCTTATGAAATCAGGTTGCAACGCCTTGGTCTTTTCAGCCTTGAAAGAGCGTTTAAGAGGTGACTTGATCGAAGTGTATAAAATCATGCATGGGATAGAAAAGGTGAACAAAGAAAAATATTTTCTCTGTCACACAACACTAGGACTTAAAGCTCCAAGGTAGGGTGTTAGGACTAATAAAGGGAAATATTTCTTCACCCAGAGGGTCATTGGGTTATGGAACTCACTTCCAGAGGAGGTTGTGACAGCTGTCAGGCTGACAGCTTCAAGGCAGGATTAGACAGATTCATGGAGACCAAGGGAATCAGTAGCTACTGAAATGGACATCCAAGTGCCACATCTGTGTTGATGGAGGCAGGCAGGATTTTCCCCGGGTACTGGTTGTGGGTGGTCGGGAGCAGGTGAGGGTTTTGCCCTCCTTTCTGCTAGAGAACAACTAGTGGGCCACTGTGTGACACAGAATGCTGGACTAGATTTCAGCATGGCTCTTCAAAAAAAAAAAAAAGAGCGTGTAAGACACTCTTATTTAGCCAAGCGTTTGAAGGTTTGTGATCCTCATCTGTGTTTTATATTGTTTTATTGTGTTTTTACTGTTTTATTGTTGTTATTTACTCATGTATTCGCATACCATGCTGTAAACCAGCCAGCAGGCTGCCACATAACACCCATTTTGCAGGATCTGCACTGGCTACCAATTGAGCACCGGATCACCTTCAAAGTATTGGTTCTTACCTTTAAGGCCTTGCACGGCCTGGGGCCAGCGTATCTGAGGGACCGTCTCACCCCATATTGCCCTGCAAGATCCCTCCGCTGGCGATCCCCCCTATAAAAACAGCTAAACTCACAGCGACCCGCCGCAGGGCCTTTTCGGTAATTGCGCCGACCCTCTGAATGCCCTCCCCCGGACACGCGCGCCATCCACGACCTGCTCCCTTTCAGGCGGGCATGCAAGACCCACCTCTTCAAGCTGGCCTTCCAGACATAGGCCTTGGGTTGCACCCCCCCCCCCTCTGCAACCTAGTCCGACTAGGTCGTTTATGCATGGTATCACTACCTTTTAAATTGTTTTTAATGTTTTATTGTGTGATGTGTTATGCTACTGATTTATCTGTATTGCTGTTTTATCGTGTCTATTGTGTTGTGAGCCGCCCCAAGCCCGCCGGGAGTGGCGGCATAGAAGCTCACTGAAATAAATAAATAAAAATAAATAAACCACCCTGAGCCTCTGGGAGTGGCGGTCTACAAATCCAATAAATAAATAAATAAATTCCAAAGTGAATTATTGTTTCTGTGTAGAACCACCCTGAATCATGGTCACACATTTTGGCTGGGCAATTTGTTGGAACTGCAATTCTCAAATGCATCTTTCATTTAGCTAAATCTGAATGTAACTGGCATGCTTACGCCTGAGTTTAAGAATTGTAATCATTGTTTGTGTAGAACTGATTGGTCACCTTTCGTGGCCTACCTAAGGATCTGGGACTCAGACCAACGCAGCTAGGCTTCCTGATACAGGCACAAGATACTCAAAGACCTGCTGAGAGGCAACTTGCTCCCTCCCCTTTTCTCTTCCCTTCCCTCCACACCACAAGGACAAACATGCACACGCCCTCCTTCCTCCCCCCCAACTGAACAATTTGGACAATACCAACACACCGGCAGCCGGAGGGCTTTCCCCTCCCCTGTTTTGTTTACCTCCCTTCTCCTGACCTCTCCCCTATACCTAGCCCCAAACAACCCCTCTCCCCTCCTGTATCCCCCTTCCTCCCCCTCCCGGTTCACCCCTGCCCCCACATCTGCTCCTGTGTTCTCTTCTTTCCCTTCCTACTGTCCTATACCCCAAATTGTTCCACCTCTTTTATTGTTACTGAATAAACCTAAATAAATATATTTAAAAAAAAAAAAAAAAGAATTGTAATCATTGTTTTACTACTGTTATGCTCTGTGTTTTTATTGTATGTTTTTATTGTATGTTTTATTGTATGCTGTGATCCGCCCCGAGCCTGCAGGGAGGAGCGGAATATAAAATTGAATAAATAAATAAATAAATTTCCATAAGAGAAGAAAAACATATTTGGAAACAAGAGCAATGACAAGGAAAAACCAGAGGAGATTGTCTCTCCAGAATCCAAGAAAATGTTTCTTGTTTAACTGTTGAAATTCACACGCTATTAGATGTAAAGCTTTGCTTCAGAGACATCCAACACACTAATGATAAATCCTTGGACTTAGGTTTATAGACAAGTGAGATCTTTGTATTTTTAAATAAACTACTATGTACATAAGTCTTCTCTTGTCACAAACCAGTGTCAAGGTTAAAGCTTGAGCAGAAGCCTCAATAGAATAGATTACACTATGTCACATGTTAAAGACTATTAAATAGTTGCACAAACAAAACAAAGGCAGAAGGATGGATGTGTTGAAGTTGAGGAGAAAATGCTTTCTTTGACAGGTTTGATCATAAAATTAGCTTTCCAAAACATCTTCCTCTTAACCTCAACACCTTTGGAAAACAATAAAATAAAAACAATTTATTGTTGTTATGTAATGTCAAGTCTACTCCGTCTTCCAGTAACCTTGTTGTAAGGTTTCTTTAGCAAGATTTATTCAAAGGAGCTTTATATAGACTGCCATATATAATCAAGTTTCTGAATCCAGATTATTTGCTTTGAACTGGATTATATGAGTCTACACTGCTATATAATCCAATTCAAAGCAGACAATCTGGATTCAGAAAATGGATTTAAGGCCAGAAGTAGCCCCGCATCATGTGATGGTCTCCGTCTGGCTCCATTTTGGATCTATATAGAAAACATCCTCCAACAGTGGCTTCATTATTTATGTGGTGACCTTCCTGCTTTTCGTGTTATTTTGAGCTTTATAATTAAGTATTAAAACTGTAACCTGAAACCAGATAATCAAATATACTGTGTGAATTAAAAACAAAACAAAAATCCAATATGGATTAACGATGGAAATAACTTTTTAAATTGGAAGCTGGGTGTACTTGTAGCACCTCTGGAGCAAAACAAGGCTGGTATATTTTGAAAAAGCAGATTTGTTTCGGCTGGCACAGGCTTCCCACAGAAAGCAATTGGAATATTAACAGATGATAAACATTGTTTTGGAAGAGGCATTGAGTAGGCAGAAATGTTAACTCAATGCCAAGATCTTGTCTAAAAGAAGAATGCTAAAGATGCAAAATTTGCAAGAGGAAACTGCAGGGATGTGGCAGGAAACAGTGCAGGAATACTAATGGGTGAAAAATAACTATAAGAACTTTAGATTGAAACTTGGATCAGCTAAAAGATTTGAATGCCAACTAACTGGAAGAAATGGGCCGGACTGTAGCACAGCTGGTTAATCACTAGCAGCAATGAATCACTGCCGACTGGAAGGTGGCAAGTTTGAAGGCCAGGTCAGGATTGAGCTCCTGACTGTTAATATCCTAGCTTTCTGTTCACCTAAGCAGTTCGAAAAAGGCTGTGCTGTGAGTAGAGAAATTGGGGACCACTTAAAGCGGGGAGGTTAATTTATGACACCATAAAATGCCAGAGATCAAAGGGCAAGGAGGAAATACTACGATAAAAGGCTTGGCATCATAGTGGATGAAGCAATTCTTGTGGCCAGAATCGAGCAATCTCCAGGATCCGAAGTTGGAACTGCTGAATGACCTGTTAGGCCACTGATTCTCAAAGTGGGCGGTACCACCCCCTGGTGGGCGGTGAGGCGATCCAAGGGGGTGGTTGGAGGCTCAGGGGAATTTGGGGGCTGGTGAACCCCTTTAAGGGGGCGGTGAATGATTGGCCATTTAGGAGGGGTTGCGCTGCCCTCTTCTTTGGCCCCGCCCCCTTTGCTTTGACCCCCACATGCAGTGCTGCAGTGCAAAGGCCTCCACGTCCTCCGGCAGAGCCTCCCCGCTACCACGGAAGAAAGTGGGGCCTACCCTGGCGGAGGCAATTCATTCCAAACCCCTCCAGTATTTTCTACTGGTCATGGGGGTTCTGTGTGCCAAGTTTGGCTCAATTCCATTGTTGGTGGAATTCAAAATGCTCTTTGATTGTAGGTAAACCATAAATCCCAGTAACTACAACTCCCAAATGAGAAGGGCTATTTTCTCAAAACTCCACCAGTGGTCAAATTTGGGCATATTGAGTATTTGTGCCAAGTTTGGTGCAGATCCATAGTTGTTTGTGTTCTCAGTTCTCTCCGGATGTAGGTGAACCATATCTCCCCTAAATCACTGCCAATTCCTCCCAAAACCCTCCAGTATTTTCTGTTGGTCATGTGGGTTCTCTGTGCCAAGTTTGATCCAGTTCTGTAATTTATGGGGGTCTCAGTGATCTGTGGAAGTCAGAGCTGAATCGATTGAAGGTACTGCAAATCCCATCATCTGTCGTCCATACTCCTCCAACCATATTGTTTTTGTGATTAATCACTATGCTTTAATTATGTTCAATTTGTAACAATGAAAATACACCCTGCATATAATATATTTGCATTAAAATTCATAAGAGTAGCAAAATTATTTATGAAGTAGTAACGAAAATATGGTTGGGGGTCACCACAACACGAGGAACCTTATTTATTTATTTATTTATTTATTTATTTATTGTTCACTTTTATATACCGCTCCTCCCTGCAGGCTTGGGGCGGTTTACATAAAACGGCAGATTAAAAACAGATAAAACACTTCGTTATATAAGGCACAAGGCATGGTCGGAGTAATCCGGGGAGACTTAGATTAAAGGCCTGCTTAAAAAGAGTCGTCTTTCAGGCCTTCCGGAAGGGGGCTAACTCTATGATAGCCCGAATGTCATGTGGTAACGCATTCCACAGCGTTGGTGCCACCACAGAGAAGGCTCGTTGTCACTGAGAGGTGACAGGAACGAACTGATGGAATCATCAGAATGTTTTGTTCTTCTGAACGCAGAGATCTCAGGGGAACGTATGGGGTGAGGCGGTCCCTCAGGTACACTGGCCCTAGACCATACAAGACCTTAAAGGCCAAAACCAGCACCTTGAAGACAATCCGGTATTCAATTGGCAGCCAATGCAATTACTGTAGGATTGGTGTAATGTGCTCTCTTGCCGATGCTCCCACCAGCAGTCGAGCGGCAGTATTTTGCACCAGCTTGAGTTTCCAGGTTGTCGACAAGGGAAGACCAATGTAGAGGGTGTTACAGTAGTTTAACCTCGAGATGACCGTCGCCTGGATTTAGGGGTCATGTCATTAGAAAGGTTGAGAACCACTGCATTAATACATGTATCTTTCTGTTTCATTGCTATTACATTTAAACAAAATAATTTCTAGGGGGGCGGTGAGTAAAAAAAATTTCTGGAAAGGGGGCGGTAGGCCAAAAACGTTTGGGAACCACTGTGTTAGGCTGTTACGTCTAAAAGCAACATTGAATGTTTGCCATGTATGTTTGCATTGTGATCCACCCTGAGTCCCCTTCGGGGTGAGTAGGGCAGAATATAAATATAAACAAATAAACTAGAAGACGATTCTGAACCTGCAACAGAAGATCAGGTGACAATGAAGCAACATAGACTAAGTGACACTGAGAGTAGAGAGGATGGATATATGAATAGAGAGGTTGGAAAGATTGGCAGAAATTATTTTGTAGAGGATTATTCTGTGTCCTTCCCTCCCCACACATTTTTAAAAAATTGTTTCCCAATTTATTCAACTGCAAAGATTTGATTTTTAAAAAGCATGCGCTCACACGCACACACAAAGCTAAATATAAGTAAGAAGAAGATAGAAATAAAAATTGTTTTTTCCTGGATAGAAGATATTAACACTGGCCTGGCATCTGAATTTGGTTCAGGGTAAAGAATTCTGAAAGACATTTGTGGTAAAATTATGAATAGGCAACTGTTTTCAAAGATTTTTTTTGTTCCTGTTGGTAACTAAAAGGTAAAACTGATGCTTGACATACATTGATGTTTACTTTTACTTTTACATCCATCATTTCAACGTCCATTAAATGATTCAAAAGGTAATGAAAATAGAGTGCGAGCAGTTGAAGAAAGATGGCACCGGGTCAAGAATTATATTCTGAATAAGTCTAGAGATCAGGCCATAAGAAATAGGATTCAAATATTATACAATATGTAATCTAAAAGGATTGTCTCAAAAAGGATGAACATGTAAAAGAAAATCATTCTCGTAGTGGTGGTGGAAATTGTAAATGTTGTGTATGCCCTAAAATAATATATATATTAACCCCCCACCCCCACCCCAAAAAAAGAAATAGATGGATATTAAAAGGGATAGTGAGAGGGAGTTAATAGAAGTGTCTATATGTACTTAAGAGTCAAGGTGTTATTGTTCTACTAAATGCAAGTTGAGCGGGAACAAGAATAAAAACGAGTTGATAATTATTACTAAGGTTTACATAGTAACAACTGGGACATCCTGTAAGACAGTGATTTTCACCCTTTTTTGAGCTGCGACACATTTTTTACATTTACAAAATCCTGGGGCACACCACCAACCAAAATTACACAAAATGACACTCTAACACAGTAATGCATATAGTCAATATGTTTTTAAATGTATTTAGACACTCACTTAGTGTGAAACCTGGGCCTGTTTCGATGAACGGAAGGGTGTTTCGTTTGGAGATGGCGTTTAAGCTTGCTTGGCACCATGGCGCTATTGGACAGTTTCTCACCACACACCAAGCACAGCGGAGTCGGTGCCGTCGCATCCCCGGTGGAAGTGAATCCAAATGAAAGATAGCTTTCGCTGTATTGCCTCAAGCTCACCGTCTTTTCTTTTTCTTTTGTCCACCACTCATATTCGGGCCTTCATCTGTGTCATAATTTTGTCCAGAGCCCTGTTCGGCATTTGCATTTTCCCTTCTCAAAAACTTCTCCATCACTGTCACTCGCTTGTCTTGCTGTGATCCCAAATTGCCACTGTCACTTGACGCACAGCTGCAGCACTAACTCTAAGATGGCATGACCATAGCACTCTCGCGTCACTTCTTAGGTCACGCGAGAGTGCTATGGTTCCATTTTTTAAAGGGACAGATGCGCCTTATAGTTTATATATGAATGAAGTTCGAAAATAATTTCCCACGGCACACCTGATGATCTCAGCACACTAGTGTTCCGCAGCACACTGGTTGAAAATCACTGCTGTAAGGAGTATAGTATGTGAGTGTGTGCGTGCGAAAAATTTGATTTTGATTATCATAATTGTGTATTGTCGAAGGCTTTAACGACTGGAATCACTAGAAAACAGCATGGTTTCCAGACTGTATGGCCATTATCTTATGAAGATGCCAGCCACAGATGCAGGTGAAACGTCAGGAGAAAATGCTACTAGAACACGGCCACAAAGCCCAAAAAACCACACAGCACCCCAGTCATAAAAGATTTAATTATGTGAGAGAGGCACTGATAGATTGTATAGTTTGTTCTAGTTTAATAAGGGGACTAAGTTTAATTTTCTTTTTCTAATTTTATTGACCGTGCTTTCTTTCTCTGCTCTTTTTCTTTTTATTCTATGTACTGTTGTGCTATATATTTGAATCCCAATCTTTTGGCATTCCAAGTTCAACAGTCAGACCACTCCAGCATGCTGGATCTCAAAAACAGACAATGGAGTTAGTCCAATAAACTCCCTCAAGTGGTAAAAATATATGTCTCTTCTAACATGTTTTTCCTTTGAGCTGTATGTCATTAATGCTTTGTGTTGCGATTCGAAGACAAACTTGGACTTGATTTGCAAGTCTGGTCGTTGATGCTTGCAGTTCTGAGGAAAGCCCACTGTTGCAGGAAGGAGGGGAGATATGGTTTTGCTAAAAGCAAGAAACACATTTGAGAAGAGTAAAGAAATTAGGAAACACAAACATCACAATGCCAGAATTCTCAAGACATATGACTCATGGAATTGAGGTCGAGCCCCAGAGCTCTTGTTTCCAAGTTGGAGTGGCCTGCAGCAGGAGGTTCCACAGTTCCCAAAATGCCCCATTGAACCAGCATGGCTGAGTAGCATGGTTACAGCAGCAGCCTCCAAAGATCTGTTCCTGCCTTGCTTCCCCTTCCCCTCTCCTAACATCATAGCTAATCTTCTAGTAAAAGAAACCTCTATTTGCAACTTTTCTCCTTTATGCATTATGTCCCTTTCTGCCTCTAACATCACTATAACCAAAACAAAGGATCATCCATCTTGGTTTCATATTTCTCCTAGACTAATTCTAAGACTCTCGGCTAACTCACTTTTCTGTCTCCCGATCCTTGTGCCCCGGGAATAACCTGTTTAAGTATTATTTTTCAAAAGTGCCAGCTAACTGATCCTGCAGCAGGGAGTTCCAGCGTCTCATCGTGGATCCTGGGTCCCCGAGAGGTCTTTGTTCCATGAAGCTTGCTATGTCGACTCCCTAGGGGCTCCATGATGCCAGCAGACCAGATTGCCAAAACCCACCACGGCAGGAACTTGCAGTTTCCAAAGACAGTTTGAGATCTACAGTTTTACAAGTACCAAAGGACCTTTTGCACATCAAATCCAATGGTCCTTTTCCCAAGCCTTCATGAACTGTGTTCTTGGACTCCTTTTCACCTGTGAATCTACCCACCAAAGCCCCCTCCTCTTTGCCCTCATTCAAAAAGGATGTTTTGCATAGATCTCCAAATCTGGACTTTCCCCCAATATTTTCCTGGGCTCTTTTATGAAATAACTGGATGAAATGGACAAATAAAATGATGAACAAAGTTAAGAATGATATCCTTTCCCCCAAGCCTCACTGTATGTCTCCCCGCATGACCCCCTCCTTTCCTCCTTAAAAGAAATGTATTTTTAAAAGATAGCAAAACCAACCATGCATGACTCAAAACCCAAAACCCATCTGCAAGACTGTGATGATGATTAGCTTCCTTTTCCAAACAGCTGATATCACAAAAGAATCTATGAAACTCTGATCTCTGAGGAATTTCGTTTAGCAGAAACTCCACAGGTCGCCTGGCCAGTTTCTTTGTATAACTTATAGGGTCATTTCCCAGGATCGAAACTTGGGACTTGGCCACAATAGATCTTATTAATCTGCCCACCCATCAGATCAAAAGCAAAAATGTAAGTAGATAAATAGGTACTGCTTTTAGTAGGGAGGTAATAAAGACACTCTTAAAGACATTGATTGGAAGAAAAGCTCCTGGCTGTCACGATCGCGGACCTGGCGGGCCCCTTAATCACACACACAGAGACGTACTGAAGGCTAACTACTTTATTGAGTATAAAAACAGTTCCAAAGAGTAAATAGTCCAATAATATGCAAGTGTTCCAAAGGTGATAAGCAAGTAGTCCAAAGTAACGTGGCAAATAAGCAGGAAGCGTGGCAAGGCTCCGCAAACCAATGCAAATCAGGAAACAGGACAAGATTTCGCAATCCAATGCGAATGAGGAAACAGGGCAAGGTTCCGCAAACCGCTGCGGCTCAAGAAACAAGGCAAATGCAAGGCAAGGCTTGATGACCACGGCTGGCTTGTGGTCTCACTCCGCTTCGCGCCTATTCAGGGAAGACGTGGCCGGAGAACTGAGGATGCGTTCCCACGGACCCTATATTTAATCCGTCGGCCGAGGTCCGCGACGCTCTAGGCTCCTTCGTCTCCAATCTCTGCTCACGGACCTCGGTCGGTCTAGGACCCTCGACCAAGCCCTCCTGCTAGACTCAATGTCTCGTCTCCTATCGAAGGAGCGACCTTGCCTCTCGGCAGCTGTGTCGCTATCTTCCTGAGAACTTTCCTCCCTGGCACTTTCCCACTCGGATTCATCCATGTTTACATTCTCGGGCTCCTGGGAATTCCTCCCACCGGGGTGCTCATAACTCCCTTCGCTGCTTCCCATCTCCACCTGGTGATCAGAATCTAAGCTGGGCCCAAAGCACATTTCATCCCATGCCAAGCTCTCTGTGGGAGACTGCGGCCCATCCGAAGGGCCCTGCGCTTCACCCCAGTCATCTAGCTCATCCTCCGAATCCACCTCTGCTGCTGCAGGCCCTAATGCTAAAGGAACCCCGGGACCTATTCCTTGCCCTCCAGGCACGAACGAGAACTGCTGTGCTACATTGGTGTGGAAGATGGAGCAAGAGCAAACCACCACCACCACCCCATGGCCAGAGTCGAGCACTCCAAGATGCCGGAAATAAGAAATATTTATTTATTTACTTACTTTATTTCTACCCCGCCCTTCTCCCAGAGAGGGACTCAGGGCGGCTTCACAATGCATCAATTATGCTATACAAATACAATCAATAAAAACAATTAGTACAAAATAAGAAATAAGAAAAGAAAAACCTGTCTTTACCTCGGTTTGTGTTGTTTGGCCTATGTGTGTTCTGTGAGCCAATCTGAGTCCCGTTTGGGTTGAGAAGGGCTGGGTATAAATACTGTAAATAAATTCTGGAACGAGCTTTGTTTTGCAGACAATGAACAGCTTGAAAGCCATTTCACTATAGAAATTGGCAAGATTTACACCTAGTACTCACTCTCTTAGTAATGTCCACTGCCGTCCATAAGAATGGTTACAATTTTTTAGTCCCAGAACAGGAAAGCTGCCCCCCACCTGTGCTAAAGTAAGGATTGAGATCTCCTTTGGGGTTCGCTTACTCAATGTGGGGGGTACAATAAAAGTGTGTACATTGCCACCTAGTGGCTGTTTTAGACATTTACATGAATGTTAGCAATATTTACATTTACATGAATGTTAGCAATATATTGTTTATCAAGCCTTGTAAATGCTGATTTTGCTCAACTGCTATCTTTTTAGTTTCAAAAAAATTGCCCTTCAAATTTAAATACTAATAAACCATATTTAATTGAAATTAAAAACATCAGCTATCTGCTATCAAGAAAAAATTGCCTGCAACCTCTGAGTGGAAGGGGCAGGAAGGAAAGGCATGTATGTGAACAGACTATGAAAGCAAAAGAAAGAGAAAGGGAGGAATAGATCCATTTCAAGCACATAGCCCACTCTGCAACCTGGGACCTTTTAAGGTGGAGCTACAAACCCCAAAACACCCCTCTGTGGTCCCCCAATTCAGGAGGAAAGGGAGAATCAACAGAGTATATTCTGCCACTTGAGGCTGTAAATCAAGCATGCCAGCATAGCATGAAAAACTGCTGGAGATTTGTTATGTCTTCCAGCATAAAATAGTCAGCCAAGATTTAATTCCTTATCTTAAAATAAATACATTCATCTCATTCGTACACAAATTTATTTTCATATTTAATACATAGTAAAATTATATATACACCAAATAATTGTTTTAAAATAAATTTCTTTACTATTTATTATGAGTAAATCTATGATTGTGTTCCTATTTTGCATACCTAATATACTCAGGGTCATGTAAAAATTTCTTGGGCTGTTGCAAGTATCAGCCTTTCCTGCCTAGCAAAGCTAGAAAGGAGAGGAATTTGCCCCCTCCACCGGGGAAAAGAGGTGGGTTCCTTTGGAACCTCTTGGAGGCAGGGGGCGCGGCCTTCCCCTAGGGAGGCCAGCCTCCTTGAGCTCATTCCGAGGTCGGACGTCGACCCACCACTCCCGCCCATTAATAGTGAAGACTTTTTGGTTGCCTTCTGGAAACGGGTGAAGAATTTTCTCCCCTTCCACCCTATTTTTGAGGTGGGGAGTTTTTTGCTTACCCCTTTACTGTTTAGGGGCTAGAAAGGGTGGTGGACTGTACTTAATAGGCCTAGCGGAAAATAGCTAGGGAAATTCCATAGTCGGTGTGCACCTAAGGTGTTGTAGTTGAGCAAGCTGAGCCTGTAGTTGCTACAGGTAGTAACAGGGAGGAGGATACTTTGTCGGACATGTCACTTGAAGAGGGAGGTTTGGGCAGAATTACTGCAGCTGGGAGGAAGAGAGCTGCAAGTGTTGTGAGTTTGGAAGGTGCAGAACAAAGGAGAAAGGTCCGACAAATACTAAGGGAGCCTACCAGTGATGACACTTTTGAGGGGTTTGAAGCAGAGTTAACCTCAGAAGAGAGTGATACAGAGCTGGACTCAGCATTGGTGCAGGATGTCAGGAATGTGTTAAATGCTGAGTCCAGCGAAAGCTCATTTTTTGGCTTTTCAAGTGATCCTGATTGGCCTAGTGGGAATGTTGAGTCGGATTGGGGTCCTTTAACTGTTCAGCAAAGGTGGGAGAATTGGAGGAACACACCCAGGGCTGCAGCTGTGGGGACTGAGGCAGATTTGGGTGGGGAGTCTGATGACTCTGAGTTGTAAGGGTATAAAAGTAAGGTCTGGGGATTTGGGACTCTGCGGTCGGCCAAGGTGTTGCTGGTGGGTTGCTAGTTCCTGTATCTGGTGCTCTTGATTCTTCGTGTCTTAGTTCCTGATTCCCAGCGAGCTTGACTACCGCGTTTCGTTTAATCATTTCCTGTGTTGCTCTCCTGGAATTTGAGAAGCACTCCTCTTTTCCTTCTCGGACGGATCTTCGCATTACACAGACTTCAAGCCGGGATAAAGGCCAAAGACTACGAAAGACGGACGTCTTCTCTGTTTTGTTTATAGGCTTTTTGGGTGTGGGTTTTTTTATGCCGGACTGTGGCTATGTTTTTGTTTGAATAAACTGTAAATACTTTTACTAGCTCGGCGTGTCTGTGAGCCATCTGTGGGAGTCTCAACATAAGGCACCTCCTTCAGGGGTGAGGACCATTAAGTTAAACACTCACCTCAAAGTTCAAGCTGATGGGTGAATAAATATAATAATATAATTATATCGTGAGTTTAATTATATCGTGATATTATAATTTGTATATTTGTATTACATGCAATATTGCTAACAATATTGTGATATGTTGTAGTGCAATATTATGTGTATTGCTGATGTTGTGCTATGACAGTAATGTTAATTGTTGTTTTTTCAGTTTGTTGTAAGCCGCTCCGGCAATATTGTTATATGTACATTGTAAGCCACTCTGGCAGTATTGTTGTTTGCTGTAAGCCGCTCTGAGTCCCCTTCGGGGTTGAGAAGGGTGGCATATAAAAATAGTAAATAAATAAATAAATAAAGTGAAATGGCCCTGGAATGGGAAGAGGCTGATCTCAATATCTTGAGAACAGACCTCTCGTTCATTTCCCTAAAAGGGTTGCCCTGGTTGGATAATCAGGGAATCCAGGTGTTTCACCCGCAAATTGATATCATTAGCCGAGGGGGGATGATACCTCGGCTTGGATACACCTTGATTCCTGACACCCTCTGAGCTAGACTTAAGGAAATTTAAATAGGTAACTTTAAATAAAAGTTGCCCAATTTGAACCCAATATTCTGTGTGTTGTCTCTTTTGTTCAGGGGGTTGGAGGGCAAAAAACCCTGTGTTAAAGGATCAGTAATTGGACAAAGAACAAACAGTACCCAGATACCTTCCAGTTTTACAAAATCTTTAGCCTTCTTTGCCACATTCCGTTGCCTCATCAAACTAAACATCCCAGATTACTATAGCATTGAGGCATGTAATTTAAAATGAAATCAAACCTCATTAATCCTACAGTCTATATGCCCCCAAAGGGAGTGTTTTAGGAAGGACAATATCTTATTTCCAACAACCCAGTTGCATGTACCTCAATCTTGATCCATTTGTTATTATTTGATCCCCCCCCCCTTTGTGAACAAAATAAATTGTTCAAAGCAAGCAACTACCATCCACATCACATGACTCAAGGGAAACTTTGTGGTCACTCCCCCCAAGAACATACATACACACACACACACAAAGTGAAAAACCTGAGGCCACATACAAGACAAGTAGCTAGGGTTGCCATTTTTTGATATAAGAAATAAGGGACATTTACGGGATTTTTCACAAAAATAAGGGACACTTCATTAAAAACTTGAAACTCAAACATTAGGTAGAAATAGTTTTATTAACAGAATAAGATAATGATTGAAACTCACAAAAGAAAATGACTTACACCCTCTTAACAGTACATGGTATGTTTCTGCATGCTTTGTCATGCAGAAAAAATATTATTAGAAGTACCTAATTTTCTCCATCTGTATTTAGTACTTGACTTTGCTGACTTTAAAAGTGCACTGTCTAAACATTAAAATAAAATAAATTTTATAAGACAGTACACCTTCATGATGATTATGTCAATAGTTAATGGTGTAGTATAGTATGGGATACACAGCATTGTATAGTATTGGGATGCACAGCTAGGCCTATTTTAAGAGTATCTCTCAAGCAACCAGAAACTATCTTTATCCAACATGATCCAACATTCCCCTTGGGTAACAGTTAATTAGTCTACTGTACTTTGAAAAAGTCCTGTATCGCCTCTTCCTTCCAACGGGGACGCAGGCTGTCCTGCGAGTTGGAATCCCCGGGCAGGCATTGCTGTGGAAACCACAGCGCGCAGCTTCCTCTGCTCAACCCCGCCCAGTCCTGTCCTGCTAGTCAAAAATAAGGGACAGGGCCTGAAAATAAGGGACACAAATTTTAGGGCCAAAATAAGGGATGTCCCTTAGAATAAGGGACATATGGGAACCCTACAAATAGCCAATAATTAGGGGTGTGCAAAATGGCAAAAATCCATTCTGTCTTCATTCTGGTTTTCTTTTGTTTTTGGTTGTCCCCCTGCCAATTCTGTTTCCAGGAAGATTCCAGGAGATTAGGAGGGACTTTTGGATTCGTAATTCAGAACCCTGAAAAAAGAACCGGGAAGGGGGGGGGGGGGGGCACCCAACATTCAAAATGAAAACAGAACATTTTTCTGCCATTATGCACACCCCTACAACTTACCAAACAGACAACATATGCTATTTGTTAATAACTGAAATTAATTTTGTAAAGAAATGGCTCTACCAAATTTAGGATGTAAGGCTTTAGGAATTATAACTATTAATATTTTGATTGGAGCAGGGGAACCGCATAATGCAATGTGGTCTCCAGGTCTCTGTGGTGGCCAGGAGGGCCTTTGCACTATTAAAACTTGTGTACCAACTGCATGGAAAGTTCTGAGAGTGCCTTGGACCACGAGAAGATCCAACCAGTGCATACTTCAAGAAATAAAGCCCGACTGCTCATTGGAGGGAAGGATATTAGAGGCAAAGATGAAGTACTTTGGCCACATCATGAGAAGAAAGGAAAGAGTCTTGCAACTCTTCTGATGTCTGTCATAGAATACCCATTGACCTGTAGAGCCCAGTTGAGATGGTTCAGTTCACCTTGGAGGAGGTGGGGTTCGCAGATCCTGTTTGCATAGTTTGTCAGGGCTTTGATTATGCTTCTTTTTTGACCTGGGTGATAGTTGGAGCTTTTATACAGATATATCTATCAGTGAGTGTAGGTTTTCTGTAGACTGTGTGGCCCAACTGTTGATTTGGTTTGTGGATAACTGAGACATCTAGAAATGGTAGTTTTCCTTTGTTTTCTTTTTCCATGGTAAATTGGATGTTTGGATGGATGTTGTAGATGTGGTCCAGAAAGCTGTTTAGTTCTTCTTCTCCATGGCTTCTAATGGTGACTCTAACCCATATAGTGGGCTTTTTGGTGCTGTTTTAAGGGCTTGTTTCTCAAAGTGTTTCATATAGAAATTTTCTATGACAGGGCTAAGAGGATTTCCTATGACTACTCATCTTTCTGTTCATATAATTCGTTGTCCCTCTGGAATTAGCTTGTGGTGAGGCAGTGCTGAAACAGGGCTGTGATGTCTTCTGGATTTCCCAGTTGATGAGTGTGATGGTGTCTGTAAACTTTGGCTACAATGGTTTAAAGGTCTTATAGTGCTTTGCAGTGTGCCTTTGCAGTGAGTGTTATCAAATGCCGCACTCTCAAGCTGCCTTTAAATTGCATTAGTCAGTGTAAATGTGCCCATAGACAGAACCATTTCAAATTGCACCATAATAATAATAATAATAATAATAATAATAATAAGCTGAACCCGGCCACGCACTGCTGTGGCTTTTTCTCTTTCCTGTGTCCCAGTCTATATATATGTGTGTGTGCGTTTTGTGTGTGTATGTATGTATATATATGGATTTGTGTCTATGTGTACATATGTGTGTGTGTATATATGTGTGTGTACTTATGTATACTGTATGTGTATATGTATATGCGTGTATATGTGTGTACTTATGTATATGTGTAGATGTGTGTAAGTACAGATGTGTGTATGTATGTGTGCATGTGTATATTTCAGTGCATGTATATATGTATGTGTGCATGTCTATATGTACATACGTGTGTGCATGTGGCGAAGACCAACAGTAACATTGCTTCCTGCCTTTTATACTTCCTTTCTTCCCTCTCCCCCTCATCCCTCAGTTTTTCTCTTCTCTCTGTCCGCCTGCCTCTTCTCCCCCCCTTCCTTCTTTCCTTTCCCTCCTTCCTGCCATCCCTTCCCTTTCGGTTTCAGTTCTTGATCCCCTTGTCTCCATTTTTCCATTCCCTCCCTACCTTTTTTCCTTCCTTTTGCTAGTCCCTTCACCAGCTTCTATCTCTTGGATTGCCTATTATTACCTGTCTGTTTTGCATAATGCCTATGAGTGGCCAGCACTACCACCAACATTCCGACACTGTAAACTGCCAGGGGTGTGGGGGGGAGGCTCCCAGCCTACATTCTAACTGAGGTAGTATTTGCATAATGCCTCTAATTGGTCAGCTCCACTAACATTCCGACGCTCTAAACTGCCAGAGGGAAGTGGCGTGGGGGATCATGGAAGTTGTAGTCCATAATGGTTTTTTGGATTTGTGGCCGTTGGCTCTTTTTGGGGCAGGGGGGTGTTTTGGTAAACATACCTCGTAGGGTTTTCTGGGTATGTGGGCTGTTTTTGTGTGTCTGCCTTGTGTGGTTTCTTTGTCTATAAGACTGGAACCACCACATGAAGGATTTTATATATACAGTATAGATAATAATAATGTTTATTTCTTACCCACCTCTCCTCAAGAAGAGCAGCAAAGATAGTTAAACTGGGTAAAAGTTAACTAGTTTGTCTGTTGATGCATGGTTGTTCTTCCCAATATTTCCTTTGTGTGTTTTCCTGATCTGTAGTCTTCCATACACTTAAATGAATGGTTAAAGTGTGTAACTGCACTCTTTTCATAGCTGTTTGGTGATATGACTCCATCCAGTGGAATCCTGCAATATGTCATTCACTTGGGATACTTGGGATTTATTTATTTTTTGCTAAAGAGAGCTAACCCACTGTCTTGAACTACAACACTGGATCTCTTTAGGAGATAATTCAAAGTACTTTAGCAAACTCCAAATTCCAGAATTCTATTGGCTGAAGCCATGGTTGTCAAGCTTGTATCAAACATTTCATCTGTTGTTTAGTGTAACTACTACTGTGTTAGTTCTGGGCAGATTAGCATAAAATCAGATTGTGAATATGTCCTTTTTTTGTCTGGGATAATTATTGGTGATTTTATAATGTCTTGGGGTGACTAACACTTGGGATCAACACAGTTAAAAGGACAAATACACAATTTCAGCTCTATCATACATATTCCCAAGCAATGTTTCTCAGGCCCTATATATCGGAATATGATCCCAGGTTTTCTGTTTATCCCAGATTATCTGGCAGTGCGGACTCATATAATCCAGTTTAAAGCAGAAAATCTGGGATCCGATCCTGGGATATGGGTCCCGTCTAGAAGGGCCCTCAATCAAATCATGTTGTCTACATTTCTCCTAAAAGAAATATAGTTCTTGTAGTTTGTGAGATGAGCAAGTCTATTTCTTTTCCACTGCGATAAGAGCTGAAATAGTCAATTTCTCTCCCTCTCTCTCTCTCTCTCTCTCTCTCTCTCTCTCTCTCTCTCTCCCTGTCCCTCCCCGCTTTCACAATTTTAACCCATTTTCAATAAAGGAGCCCACTAAAAACCAGAAAGTCTGCTTTTGAGGAATAGTTTTGCATACTGTATAGTTCCTAGATCTTTCTGGAGGAAAAACAGATGCTTAATTTAGAAGGACTATGCTTTACTCATAATATTAGGAACCAAAAACAATTATGAAATTAAATGAAGGTGAATTTTAATTTCCAAATCCAACCGGCACACTGCTGCAGTTGCATTTTGCAAAGCAGAACGGCAGACCCAACGCGCACACAAATAATAATCCCCCCAGCCTCCCTTTTCTGGGGCATTGAGATTTATGCACTTTAATTGTTGGGATATTTTCTTGATAAGGTGCGACTAGTCTTATGTCACCAGGGAAATGCTATCTTGCTGTTTTTCCCCCTCCCCAATCCTCATTTACAATGATTATGTTATCAGCCTAGCCAGGCAAAAGGGTGGAGCATCTATAATTTCAAAGCAGGATTAGGTTGAAATAACGAGGTCACCAAGTGTGGTTGCCAAGGCAACATCACATCTAAGAATATGGGATGCTTCTAGGAGAGCGGAGAGAAGGCTGGAATCTCTCTCTCTCTCTCTCTCTCTCTCTCTCTCTGTGCACAAACTAAATTCCCATTTTTCTTCAATTAAAAATGCTTCGCTGCTCTGAAATAAATTTATTTTGATTTATTTTTTTAGAGCCTTATGTCCGATCCAGCAGGGAAGGATTATATATATATATATATATATATATAAAAATTAACCATGTCGACCCTATTCTGTTTAACCTGTTTTTGTTTGATAATGATTGGGTTTGTCATTTCTGTTCTATTTTTTCCTCCCTGATATGGAAGCACTATTATGCGATCCTCAGTCTGATTGAAGTATATTCTTACAAAGGTTGTTCAGCGTTAACCCGACTAGCGCACCGAATTCATCGTTCTGTCACAGACTGAAAATCAAAGTTTCTGACTCCTAGGCTGTTTGCTCAGGGTATATTTCTGGTGTGTGTGTCTGGCCTTTTCAGATTCCTAATTTTTCACCAGCTATTAATGAAAACACCTATTTTTTTTAAAACTTTCAGTTCAAATGATACCATGCTAAAGTACTGTATATACTCATGTATAAGTCCAGAAATTTTTGTCAAAAATGGACTCTCCACCTAAAAAAGCCTCCTGGGTTAACTTATCCACAAGTCAGTGTAAGTAAGTACTGTACTGTGAGTCTTCGCAAAATTTATTTATTTATTTGCCATGCTTCTATACCGCCTCTCTCAGCCCGAAGGCGACTCGAGGCGGTGAACAAGCAGCAACAAGTGCCCATATACAATATATCACAAGATAAAAACAGTCATATAAAAACATATAAAATTAACAGTTAAAAACTATAAAATACAAATCTCAGCTCCACAATCTTAAAATCAGTTTCCTTTTCGTCGTCATAGAATCCTTGATCTCGATTAAAGTTCATCTGTGAATGCTTGCTTGAAAAGCCAAGTCTTGACTTTCATTCAAAATGTCAGGAGGGAGGGGGCCAATCTGATGTCACTAGGAAGGGAGTTCCAAAGCCGAGGAGCCACCACTGAGAAGGCCCTGTCTCTCGTCCCCGCCAGGCGTGCCTGCAAAGCAGGCGGGGCCGAGAGCAGGGCCTCTCTGGATGATCTTAAGCATCTTGATGGTTCATAGGGAGAGATGCATTCATAGGAAGAGAATCTTTCCCTCCTCTAAGGCCCCTTCCACACTGCCTCTATAGTCCAGGATCTGATGCTAGATTATTATTATTATTATTATTATTATACTGATACAAAAACACAGTATGATACAGCAAATGAGATATATATGCTGGATTTCGTATCACAAAATCACAAGTCGAACACTTCCCAAGCGTTTAGGACTGTGTGATGCGTTTTCGAATGATGCACGCAGATCTAAGTAAAGTGACCTTACTATTATTATTATACCATAGCATCATTATATTGTATTATATTATATTATATCTGGAGATCACAACCAGATACAGTGAAGACATATGCTCTTATTTTTTATTTATTTATCTACTACCTGACCCGGCCACGCGTTGCTGTGGCGTAGTCTGGTGGACAGGAAAGGCAGGAAAGAGGCAAAGAAGGAAGGAAAAGGAAGAAAATGAAATTGTATTCCTTTCCTTCCGTTCTTCCTTCCATCCATTCATACTACCTTCCTTCCCTCCTTGTATCCTTCCGTTCTTTCCTCCTCCCCTCCCTCCCTTACTGCTATCCTTCCTTTGTCCTCCCTCCTCTCCTTCCTTCCCTCTAGTTCTCTCTAGCCTTCCCTTTTCCTTCCTTCCTTCCTTCCTTCCTTCCTTCCATCCATCCTACCTTCCTTCCCTCCTTGTGTCCTTCCCTTCCTTTCTCCTCCCCTCCCTTCCTTCTAGCCTTGCTTTTTCCTTCCTTTCTCCCCCCCTCCTTCCTTCCATCTATCCATCCGACCTTTCTTCTTCCCTCCTTCTATCCTTCCGTTCCTGTCTCCTCCTCTCCCTCCCTGCTATCCTTCCTTTTTCCTTTATCCTCCCCTCCTTCCTTCCCTCTATCCTTCCTTTCCCCTCCCCTCTGTCCTTCCTTCCATCCATCCTACCTTCCTTCCCTCCTTCTTTCCTTCCCTTGTTTTCTCCGCCTGTCCCTCCCTCCCTGCTATCCTTCCGTTTTCCGTCCCTCTTGCTGTTTGTGCACACGGTGTGTTGTTTGTGTGGGGGTGAGGAGGCGGCCAGAAGCGTTGTTGCGCGCCGTGCTTTCGTGCGCGCGATCCGTTGGGAGGGGTGAGGAGGTTTGTCGCGAGGGTAGCTCCTTCCTGCACGCGATCCCTTGGGAGGGATGAGAAGAGGATGTTTGGCGCGAGGCTAGCCCCTTCTTGGGACTGGCCTTGGCGCGCGCCGTTTATTGGAGCCTTAAGGGAGGTTTTTTCTTTTGGGAGGGGGGAGTTTAAGAAGCTGAATCATGCATCTGGGCCATGGCGGTTTTTTTCTTGGCGCAGGGGTTTCTGGGACTTGTAGTTCCAAAGGTTTTTTTAGGGTTTTTGGCCGTTGGCTAGTTTTTTATAGGTTTTTTTTAGTTGCAAACATACCTTGTAGGGTCGTGAGTGTATGTAGCCTAGTTTTGTGTGTCTGCGTTGTGTGGTTTTGTTGCCTATAAGCTTATAACAACGGATGTTAGATTTTATTATATATATATTAACTATATTTATTCCCCACATGCATCTCCCCAAGGGGACTCGGGGCGGCTTACATGAGGCCAAGCCCAATAACACATAACAACACAATAGCAATTATAAAAAAACCAATGCAATCAATAAAACTCAAACACAAGCAGTAACAGACAATTTAAAACCATTTCGGGCGGGCCAAATGTGAATGTTAAAATTTTAAAATAAACACTGTGTGCAGACAGATGTAGTTTGATTATAGCAGGAAGGCTTCAAGGACAATATGGGGCAGACACCCAACAAGTAATTAAAGTGCTTCTGAGGATATTTGCAGAGATTGAACACAGCAGGACGTCATTCACATTGGAACAGCCACGTCTTCAGGCTCCTCCTAAAGACTGCCAAAGTGGGGGCTTGTCTGATATCCTTGGGGAGCGCGTTCCAGAGTCGGGGCGCCACTACAGAGAAGGCCCTCTCCCTCGTCCCCACCAACCGTGCCTGTGAGGCCGGTAGGAGCGAGAGTAGGGTCTCTCCAGATGATCGGAGAGATCGCCTGGGTTCGTAAACAGAGATGCGCTTTGCTGCTCTGCTGCTGAGTACACATGCCCAGTATGGAATAAATCTCACCACATTAAAACAGTAGATGTGTCTCTTAGTGGGACATGCAGCATTATCACAGGATGTCTCCACCCAATGCTGCTGGAGAAATTATACTTTTTTTCCGGTATTGTACCACCTAATATCTGCAGGGAAGTAGGAGCCAGCAATGGAAAGACCCAGGCCATCTTCTGTTCGGAGATTTAGCTTTCTAAGATCTACAGAGATACTTGCAGGAACACCTCAAGCAAGATTCCAAAAGTGGCAGGCAAAAACCCGGAACCTCAATCAGTGGCTGATAGTGAATGAGAGATTCCCTACTGGGCACACAGAAGACTAGGTGGCTTGGAAGGCACTGAACAGACTGCGCTGTGGCACCACGAGGTGCATAAGAAATGGGGCCACAAAGGAGTCTGCGATATGTGGTATGGAGAGGAGACAACCACAGATCACCTATTACAATGCAACATGAGCCCTGCCACATTCACAACGGAGGACCTTCTTATAGCAACACCAGAGGCACTTCAAATGGCCAGGTATTGGTCAAAGGAAATTTAGTATAATGACCAGTTTCTAACTTTGTCTGTGGTTTTTTTAAAAAAAAAACAAACATTATAACTATTTTTATTATATTTATTTATACCCTGTTTTATCTCACCAAAACCTTAGTATATAATTTAAAATATACAAAATTCAAACATTAAAATAGAATTAAACACTAAGCACAGGCCCATAGCCAGGATTTTGATTCGGGGGAGGGGGCTGAGCTTGATTCAGGGGGTGAGTCTGAGAGAGAGGATCTACCCTAGGAAACCTTTTGTATAGTTATCCCAATACCCCCATGCATAGAGGATGTATTGAGCATGGTGATCAGATCATGATATGAATAAACATACAGTTTAAATAATGTACCAGTAAGGCCTTCTCGTGGACTACCCTGAGAATTTGGGGGGGGGGGGGCTGAAGCTGAAGCAGACTAGGCATGTATAATCAATAAAAATGTTTCAAAAGTCATTAAAATTAGGGGGTACTGGTGTTTTGTTTCTAAAGTGTTTCTAAAGTATAGTTAGTAAAAATTTCATTACTATAACAAGATTCATGAAATTTCACTACTTTTTAATTATAGTAATTGCGTATAATTGGGAAAACTTCAGGGGCTCCTTTCTTCCTCTTTTTTTTTTAGCTTTTGGAGTGAAACTTACTACAATGCTAGAACATGTTTACCGCTGTGTCATGATGCAGGGTCTCGGCCCAGCCCCTTAATCATACACACAGAGACGGTAATCAGCTAACTATTTATTGAATAATAAGAAACAGGTGAAAAGGTAAATAAGTATCAAAAGTTTGATCAAAAAGGTAAAGAGTCCGTAAGTAAAATCCAAAGGCAAACATAGCAAAGGCTCCGCAAAACAATGCAGATCAAGGACTTGGTCCGTGGCAAAGGAACAAGGCAAAGTTCATAACAAAGCCCAAGAAACTTCTTGGCAAGGCACGAGCCGGCACCCTGGCTCCGTGGATCTTCGCGCGCTTCACTCCCTTCAGAACAGAAGTTGCCGAGCTACTGAGGATCCTTTCCCACGGATCCTATACTTAATTCCCTTGGCGAGGCCCCCGACGCTCTAGGCTTCTGCGCCAATCTGTGCTACGGGATCTAGCGCTCCTCTGGCGCTCTAGGCTGCGGTGCCAATCTCTCCTGCTGGACTCAATGCTCCATCTCCTATCAAAGCTCCGTCCTTGCCTCCCAGCACCTGGGTCGCTATCTTCATGAGAGTCGAACTCCCTTTCAGCTTCCATGGGCTCATCCTCCACTGTTTCCCTGATCCTTTCCTGCGACCCGAAACCACCTGGTTTCTCATACTGATCTGAGTCAGCACTCTCAGGGTCAGCCTGACTTTCCCAGCCATCATAGCCGTCAGGCCATTCATCATCCCAGGCCAAGCTCTCTGTGGGAGAGGAAAGCCCAGCTAACTCATCAGCCCCTTCCTCCATGTCCTCATCAGCTGCAGCTGGCCCTAATGCAAGTGGGACCCCCGGAGCCGCCCCTTGCCCCCCAGGCACGAAAGGGAACTGGGTTGCTACACACTGTTAGCCCATCAAGTTTCGGAACATTTCGGTTATCCGCAGATTTTTATAAAGAACATTTTCTTAATAAACTACAAGAGCTATCTCCTTGAATTTTCTATTCAAGGACACAAGATAACAGGGAACCACCTCAAACTTTCAGAAATATTCATACATCTATTAAGTTTAGGAATTTTTAAAAAGTTTTAACAAAAATGTTTTTTAAAAAGCTACAACAGCTATCTCATTTAATGTCTCTCTTATTAACAAACTAGCTTGGGGACCCGGTGCTGCCCGGGTTATTTGAGAAAGGCATTTTGTGCCAAGGTTGGTCCTTATCAGTTGTTTATGTGGCTTGCAGTGGTCTCGGGAAGTGTGGGAAGGTGCTGGGAGTCCCATCATCCATGGTCCATCCTCCTCCAAAGTGTACCAGGATGTAGAGTGGGTCATGGGGCTTATGTGTGGCAAATTTTGTCTTGCTCAGTTATTGGATGAGGGTTGCAGCAGTCTTTGGAAGTGAGTGGAGGTACTTCAAGTCCCATCATCCATGGTCCATTCTCCTCAATACTATACCAGGATGTAGAATGAGTCATGGGGGCTCTATGTGTCAAGTTTGGTCTTGATCAGTGTTTGGATGAGGTTGGCAGCGGTCTTGTGAAGTGAGTGGAGGTACTTCAAGTCCCATCATCCGTGGTCCACTTTCCTCCTAACTGCACCAGGATGTAAAGTGGATCATGGGGGCTTTGTGTGCCAAGTGTGGTCATGATCATGCACTGGATGAGGGTCGCAGCGGGATCTGTCTTGACACAGTATCACAGTAACTGAGGCCTAGTCGGGAAAAGGAAGTTTAGGAAGCCTTACTGTTATTTCAGTCCTTACACAGTATCCCAGTAACTTTGGCCTAATCATGATAATCTAGTTGAGGAAGTGTTACTGTCAATTCAGGCCATACACAGGATCCCATGATTGGCGGCCTAATCTGGAGTATCAAGTTAAGGAAGCCTTACTGCTAACTCAGTCCTTGCATAGTAGCCCAGTAACTGAGGCCTAATCCAGAAAATTAAGTTTAGGAAGCCTGACTGTTAATTCAGTCAGGCCCTTTCAGGCCCTTTATGGAGGAACTGAGGCCTAGTCCAGAAAAATCTAGTGTTAATTCAGTCAGGCTCTTTCTTTTACCCTCTCTGGCAGCGTTCTCAGGAGGTGAGTGGAGGTACTTCAAGTCCCATCATCCATGGTTCATCGTATTTAAAACTGCACCAGGATGTAGAATGGGTCATGTGGGCTCTGTGTGTCTGCCTCAGGCCCTTTCCCTTCCTTTCTCTGCTGCCTAGGAGTTTTGGAATGTTGAAAGGCTGGCCAATCAGAGCCGTTATGCAAATAATCCCACACTGGCAACCAATCGAAATGCTGCCACATATTCCTCCGCACCTCCCGCCCTCCGCAACTCCCGCCGCAAACACTGACTTTTATGATATACTGTAGCAGGAAAAATCCTACCAAATATTACCCCTTTGACTCCAAGGCTGCTATCCGTGCGGGCGCAGGAACAAGAAGACGTGACAACTGGGTTACCTTTCAGGAAACAGAGTTTATTCCGAATCCACAGCTGTAGGGGTCTGCCCTTTGGCGTAACAAGACGCAAGGAACAGAACACCCCCTCCTTCCAGTCATTCAGTTTTATACAATCAATGGAGCCGGTCTAAGTCCCGCCCCGTTCAATCATTTCACTGGCTATCACTCATGATGTGCTTCTGATTCTAACCAATTAACAATGCATTAGGTAATCTAATAATTCATTGGCTAACAAACACTGCGCAGTTTATTTTCCTGACCAGTTATTAAAGCTTTCTCTATGTGCGTAGATTGTCCCTATATTGTTACTTTTCTGATAAGCTTTTCCCACGGACCGGCCAAGTGGGTGTTTCATTAGGCTAACACATGTGATGTCTCCTAGGCCAATCACTGTCTAGTAAACAAAGAGCACATGGTGTTTCTCTAAACCAATTGTAATGCACCAGGACAACCAATGAGATGGCATCCCTTCTAAACCAATCACTGCTGTTCTCTAACGTGCTGGCTAACTCTGCCTCCTTCTCTATGCCTAGCCTATGCTTGGGTAGCATCCTCTCCTGGCGTTTCTTCTGCAACTCAATGAATCTCCTTCAATACATAGATAGATGATTGATAGATAGATAGATAGATACCAATATTAACCAATTCTACATTTTCCTTGCACTGAAAATGACTTTGGGAGGCTTCAGAGATTTACAAAATGCAAACAAAAAGGTATTGGGTAAGTTAGGTAAGTTCCTATTCCAAATTTTTGCCATGGGCCATGCCATGCCCACGTGTCAGATATTACTTTGTAAGTATGAATTTAATGAATCTCATACCACTTTGAGCACAAAAGCACTAAATTTCAGTTAAAAACTATCAAAACAGTTAGAGATCACAACACCCCCTGACTAGATCTAAAACACATTAATCTTTAAAAGCCTGTCTGAACAAAAAAGTTTTAGCCTGCTATTGGAAGGATAACAAAGAGGGGGCCTTTCTGGCTTCCCTGGATTGGGAGTTCCAGAGTTGAGGGCAGCCACTGAGAATGAAAGCCCACTCTCGTTCTCACCAACCAAGCTTGAGATGGAGGTGGAACCAAGAGAAGGCCTCTGCTGAAGATCTTGGGGCCCGGGCAGGTTCATACAAGGAGATGTAGTCAGCCAAATAGCCTGGACCTGAACCGTCTAGGGCAGGGGTGCTCATTGGGTAGCTCGGGAGCTACTAGTAGATCTTCGACCCTGTTCAAGGTGATCTTTGGGCCTCACCAGCCGGATAGGGAACTCCTGACATGCACGTGCACTCTGCACCTCTCTTCCATTCCCCGAAGAGGGGGCTGCAGGGGGGAGATCGCGCGGTTTCCTTGCAGCCTCCTCTTCGGGGAAGGGAACAGAGGCGCAGAGGAGAGCCCTCTGCACCTCCTTCTCTTCCATTCCCTGAAGAGGGGCTGCAGGGAGATCGCGTGGTTTCCTTGCAGCTCCCTCTTCTGGGAAGGGAACAGGCGCAGAGGAGAGCTTTCTGCAACTCTCTTCCATTCCCGAAGAGGGGCTGCAAGGAGAGCGCATCGAGGCGGTTTCCTGCAGCCCTCTTGGGAACGGAACAGAACGGCTTATATTAGCCGACCCCTCTGACACCCCCGATACGTCTTACAATCGGGGGTGTCTTACTATCGGGGAAACACGGTATTAGAATTTATTATTTAATTCTAATAAATGCTCTGGAGAAGCAAGCCTTGACTATTTTATTTAATAATAATAATAATAATATATTAATGCTTTATATCTCCCTGCAAGGAAACCAAGGGAAATGTTGCCCCTTGATTTGCCTGTGCTTAAAACAGTGAACATTTCCTGTTTCCTGTTTCCTGCTTTTCAGACTTTAGAACCAATTTAGAATTTCGTTAGTAGTTACGTTACATTTTAGAACTTTTTGGACAAAAATTTGTAAGTCTTTCTATTACTAATCAAAACAATCCCCCCCAATTTGATTTTAGAATCACGATTTTTGGGTTCTAATCCATGCCTAATATCCAGAGTGCTTGGAACCAGAACTGTCCCATAGTTTGGATTTTTTATTTTTCATATTTTATCAAACTTGCATATACATAACAAAATATCCCGGATGGGACCCAAGTCTAAATGCAAAAACATTTAAGTTTCATATATACATATAGTAATTTTATCAGGGTTGAGGAAGGCGGGATATAAATGTAGTAAATAAATAAATATACCATACTAGCTGTACCCGGCCACGCATTGCTGTGGCCCAGTCTGGTTAAATGGAAAAGAAAGGAGTAAGAGCTAGTCTCTAATTTATTTGATTTCACAATGCTTGTGGGTATACAATATTTTTGTTGTTCTATACTTTTACCTGTCACAGGTGTGACATCTATATAATAGTAGGTATGTGAAAACATAAAATCATGCGCCTATGAGGGTCTCTTCCAGATTTATGATGTCTTTCATAAATGAAACCGCTGGGAGAGATCATTCAGAGTAAGGTGTTATCTGTACGCAGATGACGTCCAGATCTGTCACTCCTTCCCACCTGTCACCAAGGAAGCTGTCCAGACTTTGAACCGGTGCTTGGCCGCTGTGTCGGACTGGATGAGGGCTAGCAAATTGAAACTTAATCCAGACAAGACAGAGGTCCTCCTGGTCAGTCGAAAGGCCAAACAGGGCATAGGGTTACAGCCCGTGTTGGATAGGGTTACACTCCCCCTGAAGACGCAGGTTCGCAGCTTGGGAGTGATCCTGGATTCATCGCTGAGCCTGGAACCACAGGTCTCGGCTGTGGCCAGGGGAGCTTTTGCACAGTTAAGACTCGTGCGCCAGCTGCGCCCATACCTTAGGAAGTTTGATTTGGCTACAGTCATCCACGCTCTGGTCACATCCCGAATAGATTACTGCAATGCACTCTACGTGGGGCTGCCTTTGAAGACAGTTCAGAAATTACAATTAGTCCAACGGGCGGCAGCCAGATTACTAACCGGAGCTACATACAGGGAGCATACCACCCCCCTGTTATGTCAGCTCCACTGGCTGCCTGTCCACTTCCGAGCTCAATTCAAAGTGCTGGTTTTGACCTTTAAAGCTCTATATGGTTCTGGCCCAGCTTACTTGTCCGAACGCATCAGCCCCTATGTCCCACCTCGTAATTTAAGATCGTCCAGGGAGGCCCTGCTCTCGCTCCCGCCAACTTCTCAAATGCGGTTGCTGGGGACAAGAGAGAGGGCCTTCTCGGTGGTGGCTCCCCGTCTGTGGAACGCGCTCCAAAGCGACATACGATCGACCACATCCCTCCTGGCATTCAGGGAAGGAGTGAAGTCCTGGCTGTGGGGCCAGGCGTTTGCGCATTAGCACAATGTAGCACTTTGGACTGGATTTGTAAAAGCAAGTTGATGGATATGGCTCAATGCTCCTGTTATGGATGAAATACTGTTTTCAACTTAAGTGAATGTGTGTGATGTGTTAATGTTAATTGTATTTTAATATATTTTAATTCTGAATGTTTTTGGTTTTATATTGTACTAGCTTGGGGACCCGGCCCTGCCCGGGTCATTTGAGAAGTGCAGCAGGATGTAGAGTGGGTCATGGGGGCTCTGTGTGCCAAGTTTAGTCTTGATCCATCATTATTGGGAGTTGCAGTGGTATCATGAAATTACTGAAGGTAGTGCAAGTCCCATCATCTCTGGGTGTCCCGTCCCCCAAAGTGTAGTAGGATGTAGATTGGGTCATGGGGGCTCTGTGTGCTAAGTTTGGTCTGTATTGGTGAATGGATGAGGGATGCATTGTTTTTCGGAAGTGAGTGAAGGTACTTCAAGTCCCATCATCCGTGGTCCGTCTCACAGTAAACTGCATCAGGCTGTAGAGTGGGTCATGAGGGCTCTGTGTGCCAGATTTGGTGTTGATCAGTCATTGGATTAGGTTTGTAGCAGGATTGGGAAGTGAGGGAAGGTACTGCAAGTCCCATCATCCATGTTCTGTCCCCCTCCAAACTTCAGTAGGATGTAGAGTGGGTCACTGGGGCTCTGTGTGCCAAGTGTGGACTTTCCCGGTGTTTGTTGGGGGCCACAGTGGTCTGTGGGAACAGAGGGGTGTAAAAGTACTACAAATCCCATCATCCATTGTCAGTCCTCCCCCAAACCTCACCAGGACGTGAAGGCAGTCATGGGGGTTATGTATGGCAAGTTTGGTCTCGATCAGTGATTGGATGAGGGTTGCAGCGGACTTGGGAAGTGAGTAGACGCACTTCAAGTCCCATCATCCATGGTCCACCCTCCTCCGAACTGCACCAGGACGTAGAGTGGGTCATGGGGGCTGTGTGTGCTGAGTGTGGTCTGTATTGGTCCTTTTGGTGGCCTCAGTGGTCTGTGGGAACCAAAGTCTTGGAAAGTACTACAAATCCCATAATACGTGGGTCATGTCATAGGGGGGTTATGTGTACCAAGTTTGGTGCAGGTCCATCACCCGCGCTGGTCGCTGTGGCCTGTGAAAGTGGCTGCCACATATCCGCCCTGGCCTGTGAAAGTGACTGCCACATATCCGCCCTGGCCTGTGAAAGTGGCTGCCACATATCCGCCCTGGCCTGTGAAAGTGGCTGCCACATATCCGCCCTGGCCTGTGAAAGTGGTTGCCACATATCCGCCCTGGCCTGTGAAAGTGGTTGCCACATATCCGCCCTGGCCTGTGAAAGTATACCGGTGTAAAACAGAAAGGAGTAAAAAAATGGAAAAGGCCTGCATGGAATTAGCAGTAAGGTCCAATGAGGCTGGGTGAGGGGCTTTGGGCCAGAATTATTTATATAAGCATTAAAAGGCATTAGAGAAAGGTATTTATTGTTTTCTCTTGTGTCTTTTGAGTGAAGTAGGGCCTTACCTTGTAGAGTGACAGTGCCTGTTCTAAAGATCCTGTCAGAAGCTGCCTTTCTCTGACACTGTGTTGAAGAGAGAAGATGGATGCCTCTTTTGGGCCTATCTGGGAGAAGGGGTTTTGTAGGGGCTACAATGTTTTCTGGGAAGTGAATTGGGATGCAAATCCCATCATTCGTCGGCCATCCTGCCCTAAACTCTATTTTGGGGCCTGTAATGTTATGGCCTGCTATTGGTAACTTTAAAAGGGTGCATGGCAGGCAGCCGTTTTCTAAAAGCTGAGGGGGAGGAGAATACAGGAATCCATTTTGTTTTCACAGAGCCAAGTGGGGAGGGAATGCTGATGGTGAATTTTTCCCCTCAGTGGGAAGAAATCCTGTTGTTTGAATGTAGAGGCCTGGATTCTGGGTTGCTGGCTTTTTTCCCCTCAGTGGGAAGAAATCCTGTTGTTTGAATGAAGAGGCCTGATTCTGGGTTGCTGGCTTTTTTCCCCTCAGTGGGAAGAAATCCTGTTGTTTGAATGTAGAGGCCTGATTCTGGGTTGCTGGCTTTTTCCCCTCAGTGGGAAGAAATCCTGTTGTTTGAATGTAGAGGCCTGGATTCTGGGTTGCTGGCTTTTTTCCCCTCAGTGGGAAGAAATCCTGTTTGAATGTAGAGGCCTGGATTCTGGGTTGCTGGCTAATCAGTGGCTATCAATGCCCTCTGTCTGGTGCCTTAGAATTTTGGAGTGGCGAGGCTGTCCAATCAAAGGACTTTATGCAAATAGCTGCCACATATCCGCCCTTCCGCCCTCCGCATACACACATACACACATACACACACACATACACACATACAAACATTCCGTTTTATAAAGGTATACAGAAGGTATACAGATACAGATACAGATATATATTTTGTTTTCTTATCAAATTGTTGCCTTTTGTTAGGCCGCTCTGTGTCCCCCCTCGGGGGTTGAGAAGAGCGGGGTAGAAATGTTGGAAATAAATAAATAAATCATGTGTGTTTGTTTGTGTGTGTGTGTGTGTGTGTGTGTGTGTGTGTTATATGGCTACCCGGCCATCTGTTTGGAGGACTTTGCTGGTGACTTCTTGCATGGTAGAAGAGAGTTGGACTGAACCACCTTTGAGAGTCTTCTCCTGATTTATGATATCTATCATGTGTGTATGTAACATGTATGAATATATATGTGTGTGTAGTTTTTCATATGTATGACTGCCTGGCCATCTTTCTGGAGGGCTTTGATTGTGTCTTCTTGCATGGTAGAAGAGGATTGGACTGGATTGCCCCTTAGGGTCTCTTCCAGAACTGTGATATTTATCGTGTGTGTGTGTGCGAGTCTATCCTATCTATGGCCAGCTGGCCATCTGCCTGCAGGGCTTTCTTGGTGTTTTCTTGCTTGGCCTGACTCCCCACAGATTGCCTCCTTGGCCTTCTCCGTTGACTCCTTTCCAAAAGGCCTTTGATGTCTCTGTCCTCCTCCTATCCTTCCCACTTCATGCATCAGGTGGGAAGAGAATGCCAAGCAGAGGGTAAGAGGGGAGCTTTCTCCTCCAGCCATCCAGCGAGCACGGAGGGAGAGGGGGCAATTCCAAGCATGGGACATGTACGGTTTAGAACTTTTGCAATTGCTTGGTCAGCCAGCGGACGGCGCTGTTTTTGAAGTGAAACATAGTTGGATTTTGACAACCTTTAAACTTTCTCCTGTTCAATAGCTACGTTGTGTCCAAATTTTGAAGCAATTGGTTAAGTATTTTGAGAGTTATGAGGACTCTCACAAAGAGACATTTACAGTCTATATTGAGAACGGATTCTCCTTTGTACTGCAGATATGGTTGGGAGCGAAGGTTAGGCTTAGTAGGTGAACTAAGTTGCTTTGTCACAGCAGAAACTTAGGTTCCACCTTGCTTTGTCCGTGAATTCTCTGGAATGAGGGCAGATAGGAAACCCATCCCCACAGGTAAACTCTGGAAAAGGGCGGAGTTAAGGGTGGTGATGCAAGACACAGCTCCACCCCCAAGTGCCCACATGGCCGCAACAATAAAACAAAGACCCATGCAGGTAAAAGCAAATAGGTACAGAGTACAGATGTAAGAACAGCCCCTTGGGGGCGCCACAATGCACAAAAAGCTTTGTGTGGTTTGAAACATTGAAAACCATACATTCCACTACCTTAGCCATACATGTAGATAATTTTGAATTTTGAAGTCTTTCAGATTTCAGAATTTTGAATAATAATAATAATATACTTTATAATCTGCTCAGACGGATTACAGAATTCATGTATGGCAAACATTCAATGCTGTTAGACAATTAACAAAGACAGACAATACATACGGGGCAAGGCTTCAATGCTGTTGGTCTTTGCTTCTTTCAGTAAATATATTTGTAGTACATTACTATTGCACTCGCTGCAGATATACAGGAACATTTCCTAACCATGCATTTGGAATTATCAGTTTAAGAAAAGCAAGGGACACATTTGTGCAATTTTTTGGCCTCTTTAGCCGCTGACCCTTCCTTGTCCAAATCATAAAAACACGAACTCTTTCCTTTACACAGAACCCACTGGTTTCTTGCTGCAGGAAAACTGAAGTACATTAGCTCAGGTGCCCCTTTCTATTTTAACTTTCAGGCTTTGTTTCACAAAATATCAAAGCATTACACAAACAATATTTTTAAAAATGCTTATTTTCTATTTGAATTTGAGAAAGACCATTTTATGGAGCTTGGTTTTGTTAATCGCCACTTTCCTCCTTCCAATTTGGGAAAAGATGTTTAAATGAAAATCGTTACGGCTATTTTGATGTCTTCCAGATCAGTGTAGCAATTGTTAAACAGTTTAAAGATACGTTTCCATCTTGAAAATGCATACAGCTGCAGCTAACACTGTGAGAGCCAAAAAGAAACCCTGTGGAGAAACAGCAGTCAGAGAGAAACAGTGGAGACATCAAATGAAAGGCACCTCCTCTTCTTTTCTTGGGCAGGAAATGTGAGCGGCACGGCTGCCAGGAGATGCCAAGGGTTTGAACTGGATTACCCTTGTTTTCTCTTCTATTTCTGATTCTCTGCAGCAGATAGAAAGAGTGGCACAGGGGGGAAATAATAAGGGAGCAAGGGATGATTTTCCTTAGGTTGCAGATATAGGTGGGCACAGGTGCATTTCAGGTGCCAGGCAGGCCCGGATTACCCATAGGGCCAACCTAGGCCATGGCCTAGGGGCGCAAGCCAAGGGAGGTGCAGATCACAGACCAAAAAAAATGTTATAAAATAATTTTTAAAATTGAACCGTGATTGGCTCCTGCCGCCTGGTACCCAAAAGGAGGCGGAGCCAATGCCGGGCTCCGCGGAGGCAGCGGTCGTGTTCGCCGCATCAGCCTCAGCCCATCCATCTACACCGCTGCTTCTCAGCCAGTGCTTCTGCACCTGAGGGGAGGGGGTCGCCTGGCCTGGCCTGGCCTGGCTCGGAGCGGCTTCCTTCGCAGGCTGCTGAGGTAAGAGGAGGCCGCAGGAAAGAAGGGCGGCGTGTGGCGTCAGGGCCGGATTACCCATAAGGCCAGCCGAGGCACTTGCCTCGGGCGGCAGATTTTGGGGGCGGCATTTCCGGGCCTGAAGAGGCCCGGAAATGAGTCTCCCGCCACCCCTAAAGAGATTCAGGCGGTTTTCGCTGCCACCGCCCCTGCCCCGCTCGTGTTCGTGCGAGCGGGGCGGTCTCCTTAGCGCCGCCTCTTGCTCCTCCTCGGTTCCCCCCCTCCCTCCCTTCGTTCACTTGAAACCAGGAGGAGCAAGAGGCGGGGCAAATGGGCGCCACGTCAGGGCCAGGCCCCTTCGCCCCGCCTCTTGCTCCTTCTCCTTTCCCCCTCCCTTCCTTCGTCCCGACGCCTCCTCGCTCGCATGCACGGGCGCGCCTCCCTCCTTCACTGGAAGAAGGAGCGATGCGCGAGCGAGGAGGCGGCGGGGTGAGCCCCGTCAGACGCGCCTTGGGGCGGGACATTCCCCCGGCTCCTTCTCTCGCGCGCCGTGCTCCTTCCTTCACTGAAAGGTCTTTGATTGTAGGTTAACTATACAGCCCAGCAACTACAACTTCCAAATGACAAAATCAATTCCCCGCCTGCCCCCCCCCCCCCACCAGTATTCAAATTTAGGTGTATTGGGTATTTGTGTTGAATTTGGTCCAGTGACTGAAAATGCATCCTGCATATCAGATATTTACATTATGATTCATAACAGTAGCAAAATTACAGTTATGAACTAGCAACAAAATAATTATGGTTGGGCATCACCACAACAT
>JARBWK010000009.1:24446399-24460900 GCA_030556195.1 Anolis apletophallus | reverse complement strand
ACAGTGTGTATAGAATGCCGAATCTGTGCATTTTCTATTTATTTTAGAACGATGTTCTATAAATCTCGATCTTAATTCTCTTTTGTCTGGCCTATATAAACCATATGACATTCACAGGAAATTCCATAAATTAAAAATCTAGGGAACAGGTTCCAAGCATCTAATCTGGAACCACCTGTTTTTAGCGAGACTATGGAATTTGTTTATTAGTGCTGATATTCTTACAGATCGGAACAGTGTAAACAAGGTTGAGAGCCTGGACTGAGGACAAGAGGAAGAGATGTTATTATGTATCAAATAATGCGTAAGGTTATTAGTTCTTTTATATGCCACCATAAGGCGTTCCTGCAAGCCTTCATGTGGGATATGAGGGCCAATAAGGAATGAATAATGCGGGTACATCTTTAGAATGGGGGTAGGGTAAGAGGCCATACCTAGTCTGGCATGGGTGTTGTTTCTGGGCTGTAATAAGGAGGATCTATTGGCAGCCTCTGCTCTACGCCTAGCTGCTAATACTACATTCAATGGGGTAGCCTCTATCCAGAAAATCAGTAGTCATTCTATCTGCATCTCTATGAAAATCAGTAGAAGAGAATTTCTTTTAATTCTAAGGAATTGGGAATATGGCAAATTGTTCTTTAATCTATGGGGTGAAAACTCTTATAATGCAAATAAGTGTTTTTATTCACAGACTTGTGATAATTCTTTACTTTCAAATAAGAGTCCTTCACATATACCGAAATATCTAAGAAATCCACCGTCTGGTGACTGGCTTGGGCTGTAAATTTAATGGTGGGGTGCCAACTGTTCAACCAATCCTTGAATTCAGTTATATTTGCATAATTAGAGATAAGAAAGACGTCATCAATAAATCTAGTATATATATTTTAATTGAGGATGAAAATGGATTGGGAGTGGTTGGAAAAATAAATTTTTTTCTAAGTTGTCCATGAAAATATTGGCCAGGGATGGAGCTGGAACGGTCCCCATACTTATTCCGTGGACTTGGAGATATAGATCGTCCAGAAAGGAAAAATAATTATAATCTAAAATAAAATCTAATAGACTGAGTAAGAACCCGTAGAGGCTTTTTCTACGGGACGTAAATTCAAGCTATTTTCTACCACCTCCCTTAATTCTGGCAGAGGGATCTGAGTGTAAGGGAGGACGTCCGCAGTCAGGAGCCAGTCATTAGGGCTTATCTGCAAATTCTCAATCTTATTTATGAAATGAGTCGTGTCTTTTGTATAGGCCCTGGTCTTTAGAACTGCAGGTTGAAGGAAAGAATCTACAAATTGAGAGAGGGGTTGTAAAATTCCTCCGCATGCGGCGACGATAGGTCGTCCGGGCGGGGGATATTTGTTTTTATGCAGCTTTGGTAAACAATAGAATTTCGGAACTGAAATGTCCTTAGGAGTGAGGAAATCCCCGGTTTTATCTTCTATAAACCCCTGGGCTATCCCCTCTTGAATAGATAGATTAATTATATTCATGTAGTGTCTAGTGGGGTCTGCTGTGAGTTTACGATAAAATGTGGTATCTTCAAGTTGTCTAAGGCATTCCTGTATATATATATATGTCTGTCCAAAATAACTACTGCGCCCCCTTTATCTGCTCTCTGAATGGTTATATTGGGGTTATTCCCTAAGTCTTTAATAGTCTGAAGTTCCTTGGCTGATAAATTAGATTTATTGTAATCATTATCATGCTTAATAAGTCTGACCTCCTTCAATATTTGTTCTTCAAAAGTTCTAATACAATGAGGTGGATTAGGGGGTACAAAAGAACTTTTAGGTTTGAATTGATTATGGGGGGTGCTGGTAGTCGGACCCGTGGCGAGTTCACCACAGAGTAGGCCAGCACGGTCAAGTCAGATACAGTGATGCTCTCTCGGAGCGCTTTCTAATAGCTAATGGAGTGAAACAAGGTTGTGTTCTTGCACCAACCCTATTTACAAACTTCTTCAGCATGATGCTCCAAAGGGCTATGGCAGACCTCGAAGAAGAAGACGGCATCTATATATACGCTATCGTACTAATGGTAGCTTGTTCAACTTAAGCCGTCTGAGGGCTCGCACTAAGACTCTAAACTATCTAGTCTGTGAGCTGCTTTTTTTGCACGATGCTGCCCTTGTTGCCCATTCAGAAGCAACCCTGCAGCGCCTAACATTCTGCTTTGCAGCAGCTGCAGAGCTATTTGGACTGGAAGTCAGCCTGAAGAAAACGGAAGTCCTCTACCAGCCCACACCACAGGAAGAACACCATCATTCCCACGTCAGCATAGGCAAATCTGTGCTTCAGTCCGTTCAGCAGTTCACCTACCTGGGAAGCATAATCTCTTCAGATGCCAAGATTGTCAAACAGATAGATCACAGATTAGCAAAGGCATATAGTGCATTTGGAAGGCTTCACAAAAGAGTCTGGAGCAACAAGCACCTGAGGCAAAGCACCAAAATCAGTGTGTACAGAGCTATCGTACTGTCTATTCTCCTCTATGGGTCTGAAACATGGGTCACCTTTCACCAACACCTACGACTCCTCGAACGCTTTCATCAGCGCTGTCTTCGCACAATCCTAAATATACACTGGACCGACTACATGACTAATGTTGCTGTCCTTGAGCAAGCAGGGATCACCAGCATTGAGGCCATGCTATTGAGAACACAGTTGTGCTGGGCAGGGCACGTCTCTAGGATGGAGGACCACCGCCTCCCAAAGATATATATATATATATATATATATATATATATATATATATATATATACACACACACACACATATATATATACATATATACACACACACACACACACACACAAAGCACATCAACATTAATTTTTATTTTTTTAAAATAATCTTTATTGAAAAAAGTTTTCATTTCCATTTAAAAAATGGATAAAGAATAAAGGTAAGAGGGAGAAAAGAGAGAAGAGAGAAAAAAAGGAAAAAGGAGAGAAGAGAAAGGAAAAAAGAGAAAAAGAAAAGAGGGAAAAGAGAGAAAAGAAAAAATAATTAAAAACAGAACTTATTGGTTGACTTCTTGAGTTCCGTCCGTGCGGATTCTTCCTTTTCTGTGTTAATGTCTTCATATATTTTCTATTCTCATCTCCTCTTATTGTTTTTCTTTCTTCTTGTTTTTGTCTAAAAGTTTGCCCTTTTTTGTTTCACAAATGCTGTTACTTTCATCCAATCTGTCTCTTTTATTGGGGATCCCTTATTTTTGGATACTAAGTAGGTTAGTCTGTCCATGTTTCTAATATCCGCAACTTTCTCCAACCATTTTTCATCATCTGGTATTATCAGCATTAATTTTTTAAAGGATTTGATACCCCAAAAAAAAAAGATTGTTTCAGCTAGTCCAATTGGAAATGAATAATATTACCAAGGTAATTATCTTCCTTTTCTGTCTCTTATATTAGAATCAAAACTGTAAGCTCCTCTTGGCAGAAATCAGTCCCTACCAGTGGGGGGTAAAACAGAGGGAACCATCTTACCCTGTTCCCTTCCATTTTTCCCTGTCTTCTGGGATGGCCAGCTATCCCACGTCCTTTCCGTGTTGAAGTCTGTCTTTCCCTCACGTTCTGCTGCTTTTTCTCATTTGGAGTTGGATAACACCGGACTCCTAAAGATGGCTTGAGGGCTCTGTTTCCATACACTTCAGAAAAAAGCCCCACAGTGGAAGTGTCCTTCGGCGGGACTCCTGTGGGGCTCTGTTTCTGAAGCGTATGGAAATGGAGCCCTAAAACTATAGGATGAAGTCCTTTATTATACTATTCTCTAAAGTGCCAACCTAGCAGTTAAAACATGCAAATGTGAGTAGATCAATAGGTACCGCTCTGGCAGGAAGGTAATGGCACTCCATGTAGTCATGCCGGCCACATGACCTTTGAGGTGTCTATGGACAAGAGCAGCTCTTCGGCTTAGAAATGGAGATGAACACCATACCCCAGAGTCGGACACGATTGGACTTAATGTCAGGGGAAAACCTTTACCTTTACCTACAGCAGTGATTTTCAACCTTTTTTGAGCTGTGGCACATTTTTTACATTTACAAAATCCTGGGGCACACCACCAACCAAAATGACACAAAATGACACTCTAACACAGTAATACATATAGTTAATATGTTTTAAAATGTATTTATACACTCAGTGTGAACCTGGGCCTGTTTCGATGAACACAAAATAGATATCCTGGCAGGAATGGTAGAAAGACACCATTCTCTCTCTGTTTTTAGTTTTTATCGCAGTCAAGCTTGAGAAACTCATCTCACACAGATATGTGGTTGAGATGCAGCACTAACTCTAACTTTGTTTACTTAGCCGCGTCTGAGCAAATCCAAGATGGCGCGACCTTAGCACTCTCGCATCACTTCTTAGGTGACGCGAGAATGCTATGGTTCCATTTCTTAAAGGGACAGATGTGCCTTATAGTCTATATACGAATGCAGTTCGAAAATAATTTCCCACGGCACACCTGATGATCTCTCACGGCACACTAGTGTTCCGTGGCACACTGGTTGAAAATCACTGACCTAAAGCACTATATATATATTAGTGTATTGATCTTTAAATGACTGGGATGTTGTGTGTTGCATTTAAAATAGACTTGTTTACTATCATTCTTTTTTTATTCTATCCACTTATTAATTGAGAGCGACCCAAGTGGCTAAAGCAAGAAGTGAGCTCCTCATCACACTGGACAAAGGAGGAAGAGGAAGACACTGCAGCAGTGACCCTTGGCCTCCCAATAATGGAGAAATGGCTATCCTCTCCCATACCAAAGATGGAAGAGGGGGACATGGCAGCACCTTCACACTTCTACCGGTGACTTCCTCCACCCATCCAAGATAGATGAGGATGTCACGGCATCCCTGCAACTCCAATAGTTTCTGTAGAAGTGTATGATGGAGACCTGGTGAACCCTGGTTATCATGAAGGAGAACACCATGGTCTGGGCCTACCGTAGCCACCAGATCACATAACAGGGGTTATGAGAAGAAAATATTGCTAACTCTGTGTTCTAGCTCAGGGCTGTCCAACTTCTACGGGCCCAAGGGCCGGAAATCCGGTCACTGATCACCTGGGGGGCTGAAGGGTCTGCCTCCGCCCCTGGCTCTGCCCTCTCCCCGGCTCCACCCCTGCCCCTCCCCCAGCTCTGCCCCCTCCCCAGCTCCAATTTACTTACAATAGACCTTGAGTTGTGGAGTTGTAGTTCACCTCCATCCAGAGAGCACTGTGGACTCAAATAATGATGGATCTGGACCAAACTTGGCATGAATACTCAATATACCCAAATGGGAACACTGGTGGATTTGGGGGAATGTTTCCTAATACCTTTGAGTTATTTGAGTCCACACTCAGGGTGGGACACACCAAAACCCCAAACACCTCAATGCCGTCGCAGGGCAGTGGGGCCTCCTTTCCCAGAGGCGGGTGGAGGGGGCCCAAAGCTCCCTCCCTCCCTGAAGGAAAACAAGCCGCGAGGGCAGGCGCAAAGGAAACCCGTGCGCCCTGCATGCGGGGAAGGCAGCAGAATAAGGGGGAGGGGGCACGGAGGGGGAAGGAAGCGTCACCAAAGAAACTGCCACTGAGGGACCCCTCCCCACTCACCCACCGTCCGCTTTCACTCGAGCCAGGCCCTTACCCATACTGCGGGGGCCCGCCACAGGGCCGGGCGCCAGCGCTGCCGCCATCCTCGAAGACCCCGCTGGGCCAGGCTAAGCTCAGGCCGGGCACGGCGGCTCTCCCATCCGCGGGCGGGAGCGAGGGCCTTCCACAGGAAGAGGACAGAGCCAGGAGGGCTTTCCCTGCCTCCTCCCCTCCTCCCTCTCTCTGAGGGAATGGGGGCTGGCCTGGAAGCAGCCGCGAGGGGGAGGAGGAGGCGCGCGCCCAGGCCGGCTGCAAATCCAGCGGGACCGAGATTTCGGCAGCTATCGCGAGACTACGCAGCCACAGATGGGATTTCGACCTCCTTGAAATCCCGTCTGTGAGACAGCGTAGTCTCGCGATGCTTGCCTAAACCCGAAGTAGGTATTTTTATTTTCTTATTTTATTTTTTATTTTTAATTTGTATTTTATTAAAACAAGTTAGGGGGCCGCGGGGAAGGGGCTCAGGGGCCATGTACGGCCCCAGGACTGCCTGTTGGACAGCCCTGTTCTAGCTTACCCAACAAAGAAGTGTTCTCTGTGAATGAGGAATAGCAACCGAAAGGGGAGGCCCCTACCACAAAACAGGGGACAACCGGATCTGGGAATGTGGCGTAGGCACCGGGAATGTGGCACAGCTGGCTGGGTGTCAGCTGCATAAGATCTCTACTGACCAGAAGGTCATGAGTTTCGAGGCCTGCCCGAGTCGAGGTGGGCTCTTGAACTATTGTGTAGCCTGTTGTCGACCTTTGCAACCCGAAAGACAGTTGCATCTGTCAAGTAGGAAATTAAGGTACCACTTAGTGTGGAGGCTAAATTTAACTGATTTACGAGGCCATAAAAAGATCTCCAGAAAACACGCTGAGGAATGAAGGAGTGCGACAGCTCCCCCTGGTGGCCAGATGTTAAATTGCCTCTGTCTGTCTTGTGTGTTTGTGTGTCTAAATGTAATGTGTACATTGTAATCCGCCCTGAGTCCCCTGGGTGGTGAAGGGGCGGAATAGAAACAGTAAATAGATAAATAAATAAATCTGGCCTAGTAAACATGCCCATCAATCTATCCATCCTCAGCAAGTACTGAAAGTGAACCCACCAGCCACAAAACTTCTCAATTTGATCCATCTGTCTGGTTTTTAACAGAGGGCAGATTGGGAGATGGATCATAGCTATATCATCATAGCAATATATCCCATGCAGGGTCTCAGCCAAAAAATGCCGCTTTCGTAACTGCACTGGTTTGAAATTCTCTCTTGTGCTTCTCGATGAGCTCCACCCGTGGTCTCACCTTTCCTTGCCACCCAAGTTGGTCCCATTACCTTAACTGCCGTTTTATCTATTCCAAAAAGTTCTACAAAGTCAAAGCCAATTTGAATTTCTGCATAACCTCTGGCATGGGACTCTACTTTCTAGGGTGTGCCCACAGTGTACATAATTATTTGATTATAATTAAACTTTCAAACCTGTACTTCCTTGTAAATGGCTGTCTGGAATGAATGGCTCGTGAATATGCTTGCTCTTATTATCAACTCTGGTTAAATAATATGCAACCACAAATTTCTGTCTTAATAACTGTTATTATTGAGTGAACATTCTTCCTCTGAGATCATGAAACAGATTATTTACAGTTGCTGGATCACTAGTATATATAAATCTAATGTGTGAGCATTTTTAATAAGTGTTATGTACCAGTACAATTTGTTTGTGTTTCAATATTGGCAAGTTCTTTGCCAGTTTAATTATTTAAAATGAAAGAAATAGAGTACCAAAAATGCCAAATGCTGAAAATCTTGGCCTTCCTAACTATGTGATGAATGGCAGCACTTTGGCTTCTCTTGCGAAATTTGCTTGTAGAAGCAATTCCTATTATGGAAGTCTATGGAATTCTGGCACGGCTGGACTACCATTTGGTAAACAAGTCAAGGCAGGATGTTCATTTAATTTTCTACCACTTGAAATAAATATAGAACTGGTGAAGTAAATTGGCTTGAGGGCCACACGGGAAGACGTCTTGTGTCCTATTGAAGGATCAATTGTTGCCTAAGCTGCCAGGTACGAGGGTGGGTCAATAAGTCAGTGACTTTTTGAATGAAACACAGGTTATTGGATTTAAAAAATCATTTTATTTTTCAATGTAGTCTCCTTTGAGCTCTATACACTTTGTCCAACGTTTCTCCATTTTTTAATCCCTTCCAAAAAAATAAGATTTCTCGACGTCATCAAAACAGGTATTTGCTTGTGAGATGATGTCATTGTTGGAGTCAAATCTCTTTCCGCCGAGCCATTTCTTCAGGTTTGGAAAAAAGAAATAGTCACTCGGGGCTAAATCCAGAGAATAGGGTGGATGAGGGAGCAATTCGTATCCCAATTCATGGATTGTTGCCATGGAAACTGCACATGTGTGCACCCTTGCATTGTCCTGGTGCAAAAGAACTTTTTTCTTGGCCAAATACGGTTGTTCTTTTCCTCCTTCAAATCCTTATTAAATCAACCCAATAAATTGGCATAATATTCGCCATTGATTGTTTTACCCTTTTGAAGGGAGTCAATGTGGATTATACTGTGTGCATCCCAAAAAACGGTTGCCATGACTTTATTGGCTGACAAACCCACCTTGGCCTTCTTTGGCGCCAATTCACCCCCAGAAACTCACTGTTTTGACTGCTGTTTGGTCTCTGGTGTGTTGTGGTGGATCCACGTTTCATCCACAGTTATGAAACGGCGCAAAAGCTCGTCCATATTGCGGTTGAAAAACGCCAAACACTCCTGCGAGATTGTCACATGATTGCGTTTGTGGTCAATTGTGAGCAAACGCATCACCCATCTTGCGGAAAGCTTTCTCATACCCAAGTGATCATTTCAAATCGAAACCACTGAGCCATGTGAGATGCCTATGGCTTCCACAATCTCGCACTTGCAATCTCTGATCAGTCAACACCATGTTGTGAATTTTTTCAATTGTTTCGGGTGTAGAGACCTCAACTGGGCGTCCAGAACGTTCAGCATCTTCAGTGCTTGTACGGCCACAACAAAATTCAGTAAACCACTTTTTTACTGTAGGAAACTGTAGGAAACAAAGGGTGGTAATAAATGGACACTTCTCTGGATGGAAAGAGGTGAGAAGTGGCGTACCCCAAGGTTCAGTTTTAGGACCGTTACTTTTTAATTTATCCATAAATGATCTGGATGTAGAAGTAAATTGTGAGGTAGCAAAGTTTGCAGATGACACTAAACTGTTCAGGGTAGTTAAAAATGAAACTGACTGTAAAGAGAGCTCCAGAAAGATCTCTCGAAATTGAGTGAATGGGCAACAAAGTGGCAAATGCAGTTTAACCTAAACAAGTGTAAAGTCATGCACATCGGGGCAAAGAACCCCAAATACATTTATCAACTGATGGGATCAAAGCTTTCTGAGACAAACCAGGAAAGGGATCTTGGGGTTTTGGTGGACAGCTCAATGAAGATGTCAACCCAGTGCGCAGCAGCAGTGAAAAAAAGCAAATTCTATGCTTGGCATGATCAGGAAGGAATCGAAAATAGGTCGGCAAATGTTGTATTGCCTCTCTACAAATCTATGGTGAGGCCACATCTGGAGTACTGTGTACAATTCTGGTCACCGCACCTCAAGAAGGATATAACGGAACTGGAAAAGGTACAAAGAAGGGCAACAAAAATGATCCAAGGGATGGAGCAGCTCCCTTATGAAATCAGGTTGCAACGCCTTGGTCTTTTCAGCCTTGAAAGATGGCGTCTAAGAGGTGACTTGATCGAAGTGTATAAAATCATGCATGGGATAGAAAAGGTGAATAAAGAAAAAAATATATTTTCTCTGTCACACAACACTAGGACTAGGGGCACTCCTAAAGCTCCAAGGTAGGAAAGTTAGGACTAATAAAGGAAATATTTCTTCACCCAGAGGGTCATTGGGTTATGGGACTCACTTCCAGAGGAGGTTGTGACAGCTGTCAGCCTGGACAGCTTCAAGGCAGGATTAGACAGATTCATGGATACCAAGGGAATCAGTGGTTACTGAAATGGACATCCAAGTGCCACCTCTGTGTTGATGGAGGCAGGCAGGATTTTCCCGGGTACTGGTTGTGGGGGTCGGGAGCAGGTGAGGGTTTTGCCTCCTTTCTGCTAGAGATCTCTGTGTACAACTAGTGGGCCACTGTGTGACACAGAATGCTGGACTAGATGGGCTGAGGCCCGATTCAGCATGGCTCTTCTTATGTTCTTATGTTCTTACCATTGAAATTGATGGTGCAGAGTCCCCATAGTATTTATCAAGCTTAGCCTTGGTTTGAATGATGGTTTTCTTCCGCAAAAAAAAAAAAGCTTAATGAGCACACAAAATTCACCCTTTTTCCATTTTCTCCTCATATCATGCGGTAGTCTGCTATCAATGGATGTCAAACACAAACTAAATGATGCAGCTTGTTCAAATTTTGACAGGAGTCAATTGACAGATGCCTGTTGACAGGAGCAGTGTTGCCCTTTCAGTTAAGAGGCGGGAAATTCAAAAAGTAATGGACTTATTGACCCGCCCTCGTAGCAGCAAAGCAAACATCCATTTATTCTACCCAACAGAGTCTGATCAAACAGTCCCTGGCTATGCTGGTTGGGGATGATGGGAAGTTTTGTAGACGATAATTTCATTTTATTGCAGGTAAAGGCACTAGATTTCATCTTATATTGGAAGCTAAGTGGTTAATTAGTGTCTGGATGGGACAACACCAATAGTTTCTCCCTCACAAATAATGTGCTCCATCACTGTCTCACCCCGTATTTTTAGCCTTAATATTTTATTCGATACATGTGGCCTGCTACCTGTTCTGTGTTATGACCGATTTCATTGTAATTTTATATTGTTTGCCGTATTTTTTATGTTTTATGTAATTTATCATGATGTGGTATGTGTTTTGATTTTATTTATTGTATTGCATTGTTGGGCCTGGCCTCATGTAAGCCGCCCCGAGTCCTCACTGGGGAGATGGTGGCGGGGTACAAATAAATATGATGATGATGATTATTATAATTGTTTGTTTCTTCTTATCTGAACATAGTCAAGCCCCTCTCCCCTAGTTTTTACATACATTCCAGCTTTTCTTCGAAGTTGATATGTATGACAAGAGTCAATTTATAACACGGATGACTCTTCAAAGTATGATCTCTTGTTCAACATTACCTTACAGCCAGAGAGTCAGGGTTGCTAGGAAAGAAACTAGAGCAGGCTTCTGCCTTTTTAGTGGGAATGTAAGAAATTGGTCACACAACCAGTTAACAAGCAACATCTGCAGAAAATCCCTCTTCAATGCAGTCGAGGCCCTGCTCTCGATCCTGCCAGCTTCACAGGTATGCCTGGTGGGGAAGAGGGACAGGGCCTTCCCTGTAGTGGCCCTGCGGATGTGGAACTGTCTGGAGGGGCGGTCTAAGGTAATTTAAAATGGTAGGCGAACATTATTTTGGTGCCCCCCCCCAAACATTATTTTGCCGCCCCCATGTAAAACAAATTTACAATTATAATATCACAATACCATTAGTAGTATTATATTGTATCAATGTAAATACAATATATTATACCATACTCATACTATATTATATCATAATTATATTATACTACATTACAATATAACTATATTATAATATATTGACATGATAATATAATGTAACATTCTATTATATTATTATTATAAAATAATAAAATTATTTATTTAAATAAAATTATCCTCTACTAAATATTTTCATTACTCCTATAAAACTCAAATAACCCAAAATAAAGTAAAATAAAGTATTATATATTACTATTTTGTACCATACCACTATACTGCAATATTGTTTGTAATATTACATGTAATATAAAATATATCATTATTCTATTGTTATATTGTATTTTGTATTATATTGTATGACAATATTAAGCAGAACTGTATAATAATCAACAAGAAATGCAATGTAAATGCATCAAAATCAGAATATATTACCTATCACCCGTCTCATAATTCATAGGAGTCTCCCATTAGTCCAAAATTAGGATCCCAATGTAAATGTAAATAGAAAAACAGCCAAAATGTTCAAATGAGGTCGAATACAGGCAGCGCGGCCTGGGCAAACTTGGCCCGCCCTCCCTCCCTCTAGGTGTTTTGGACTCCAACTCCCACAACTTCTCATAGCCTCAGGCCCCTCAGGTCTAGACAGAAATACAGCCGAAGAAAGGAAGGAGGGAGAGAAGAGGTCACAGAGGAGGAGGAGGAGGAAAGCCCTTCATTCATTCCTTCACTTACACTTACTTCACTGATTCTTTTCTCCGTCCCTGGCGCGCGCGGCGGAGACAAAGGTACAGGGGAAGCACTCCCTGCCTGCCCGATAGGGAGTGCTTTGCTTACAGGCTTCTGCGCAAGGGAGCTACTGGGCATGCACGGAGGTTTTCGCGCGTGTGCAGTTGCTCCTGCGCTCAACTTCAGCTCCAGAGCAACTGCGCCTGCATGAAAACCTCTGCGTGTGCACAAAGCCGGGGTCAAAAAGCAGGCAGCTGCAGCACTGTCTGAGGAACATCGGCAGGGCCAGGATGGCGCCCCCTTCCCAGATGGCGCCCTAGGCGGCCGCCTACTTGGCCTATCTTGTAGGACCGCCCCTGACTGTCTGCCCAAAGATATCAGATCGGCTCCCTCCCTCCTTACCTTTTGAAAGAAATTGAAAACTTGGCTCTTCCAGCAAGCGTTTGGAGTTTCAGCTTAATTAGACAACATAATTGAAATGACCCAGGAATGACAAAGACAACGGAATTGATAAAACAGACTGAATATGAGGACATAGGTTTTTAAAAGGTTTTTTTTATTGCTCATTGTTTTAATGTTTCTGATGTTTTTTAGATATTTAATGATATGTTTTTATTTTATTGATGTATGTTTTAAGGTGGCATCGAATTTGTGCCGATTGTTCACCGCCCTGAGTCGCCTTCGGGCTGATATGGGCGGGGTAAAAATTATGTAAATACATCTATCTATCTATCTATCTATCTATCTATCTATCTATGTATATAATAAAAGTCAGTGTTTGCGGTCGAGCGGCGGGAGGAATATGTGCCAGCGTTTCAATTGGCTGCCACTCCGGGATTATTTACATAAATGGCTCTGACTGGCCAGCCTCCCAACATTCCAACACAGCACAGAGAGAAAGGAAAGGGCCTGAGGCAGGCATAAATGGCTGGAGTTGAAGTTAGCCAGTTGACAGTTTTTTCTGTTGGAAATGGAATGTTCAGTGCCTTCACCCAATACACTTCTAAGGTGACTCAGAGGGAAAGCAAAAAGGCCTCAGGCAGTCAGCCAGCCTGCGGCCCACAGCAATGACGGATCAGGACCAAACATGGCAAACAAGGGATCAATGGCCCACTTCACAACCTGGTGTGGTTTAGGGCAGGATGGGCCACGAATGATGGGATTTGCAGTACCTTCACTTCATTCATTTCCCAAACAACACTGCAGCCCCTATAAATCACAGGCCAGGCCCAAAATTGACAACAAGGCTTCCTTAACTTGATTTTCCTGACTAGGCTCAGCTCATGGGATATTGTTAGGCTTCCTAAACTTGATTTTCCTGACTAGGCCCCCAAAATGACAGAACAAGACCAAACTTGGCACACGGACCCCCAAGATGCACCTACATCCTGGTGCAGTTTGAGAAGGATGGACCATGGATGATGGGACTTGCAGTACATTAATTCACTTCCTTAGAGCACTGTGGCCCACACCAATGATGAACTATGGCACACAATGCCTTCCTCAAATAACCCGGGCACCGCCGGGTCCCCAAGCTAGTAAAAAATAAATCTTTAAGGACACAGAAGCCCTATCCAGTTTCACTGTCCAGTACCTAGACCTTGAATTTGGGACTCCATTCTCAGAAGGTGGTATGCTTATATTATCTCTAGCATTGACCTTTTAGAATTCAGGTGAAGGCTCACATGATTTAAAAACTCCTGTCGTACAAAACTATCATAAAACCAGAAAAACTAGCTTTTGGACTCATATATCAATCTGAAATGTTGATTTTCCAATGCACAGATAGTGTTCTATGGGGGAGCATTGTGTTATGTCAATTCCCACCTTAGTTTGCAATGGCAGAACCCAAACACAGGTTGACTACATCAGTCTTTCTCAACCAGTGTGCCGTGACGGACCTCCTGCTGTGCAGCGAGAAAAGCTCTCTGCCCCCCCTTCCTCCCCCCCCCCCTCCTGCCGAACTTCTGCTGCTTGGGGGAGGAGGCAGGGCCAGGCAGTGGCGGAAGAAAAAGAAGAAGGGACCGGCGCCGCCTCCTTCCGCCGTTCCCAGCCAGCCTCAATCTGCCATGACTTTCACCATGACTCTCGCCCCTCGCTCGCTGAAGCCGCGTGAAGAAGCCCCGCCCACTGAAGCCCGTCCACCGCTCATGCTCCTCCTGAAGCTGGGGGGAGGGGGTGGGGCCTGGCTCTGCCTCCTCCCCCGGCTTTGGCACTCCCAGCAGCTGCTCCAGCCTTGAGGGGACAGTGCCAAGCCATCATTGCGCTGGCTCTGGCTCTGGCACCGCTGGCTTGGCACTGCCCCTCAAGGCTGGAGCAGCTGCTGGGGAGGTGAAGCTGGGGTAGGGGGCAGGGCATGGCGCAGCTTGGCTCCGCCCTCCCTGGCGGCACTCCCAGCAGCTGCTCCCAGCAGGCCACCAACCCCCAGCCGTTCTTTACTGTGTTAGAGTGTCATTTGTGTCATTTTGGTTGGTGGTGTGCCCCCGGATTTTTTTAATGTTAAAAGTGTGCTGCGGCTCAAAAAAAGGTTGGGAAACACTGGACTACATCAAAGAGTTAGGTGTTACTGTTTAGGGTAACA